>UELV01079090.1:0-12323 GCA_900490015.1 Megastigmus stigmatizans | reverse complement strand
GAAAATATTTCCACAATATTTTTAGAAATGTTGCAAATAATGTTTCAAGAACATTCATCGAATATTTTCTAAATTATTAAAAAATATTTTAAAAAACTTTCATCAAATATTTCAGTATAATATTTTTGAGTGGTTTCATTAATATTTAGAAAATATTTGGAAAATATTTCACTGAAATATTTCTTGAAAGATTTTTTAGAAATATTTTTTTCATTATGCTTATCCGATTTAATTTTGTGCAATCTTTTACCAATGTATTTATTAATAAAAGATTTCTGATAATTATTCTTTAAAAGTTGATCCCTGATAATCTTAATATTCATATTATGGTATTTTTTGTGAGACAACAAAAAGTAATTATAGTATATAATATTGTAGATAGAGCGATTCTGTTGTCTCTTAAAAAAATCGGATAAGGATAATAAAAAAACTGACAGACAAAACACGGAATATACACATCAACCTAAAATATGTATACCTTTCTATAAAAATATTTTTGACAAACTGACAATATATCTGAAAAAGTTTAAAATACACACGATTCCGATCATCAAAAAATCCTTGAAAGAATTTATTGTACTTGGAAAAGATCCAACCAGAAAATGGGATAACACCGGAGTTGTACACAAATTTTCATGTAAAGATTGTCCTGCATCATACGTGGGTGAAACAAAACGGTCATTGTCAGATAGAATTGGAGAACATAAGAGAACATTGAAGAGTGAGAATAAAAATACACTAGTTGCTCAACATACAATGCAATATAACCATGAATTCGATTTTAACAATACAATAATATTAGACAGAGAAGCAGATTATAAAAAAGACTAATTTCTGAAATGATTTATATTAATTGCAGCAAAAATACTATCAATAAAAAGGAAGACACTTAGTTTCTTAGTAATATTTACAAACAACTTTTAAGTAAATTAAAGTTATAATAAATAGCCGTTTCTTTTTAAATATTCATATTGTCATCAAATGTACTACTCTTCTTATTCCATCGAATTCTAGACCAAGTTCCAAGAATTGATCAACTCATAGAATTATATACCTTTACAAAATCTGAATAGCACGACGGAATCGTTTTATTTTTCGTGTTATTCTAGACGTGCCTTTGTAAGTGTGAGGTGAGACTTATGTCTCTCCTTACACAGGGAGGTAGACGTAATGAGTTGTTTTAACATGTGACAAGTGTGAAAGATGTGAACATGGTAAGGAGAAAGAAAAAAAGAAATAACGAAATTAGTGTTTTTTGGTTGTAAGCAATAGTGTCAATTTTCTTTTTTCTTTTATCTTGTGTGTTGGAAATATATAGTCTGAAGAGGTCAGCGAACCATGCTGACGTTTTTTTTACCATCTACTGCGTATCCAAAATTGTTCCTCATACGATAGACTGAATATACAACTTAGAGTATATTTTAAATTATTTAATATAATTTATTTGATAATATAAAATTATTATTAAGATTTTATTATTGTTAAAAATATATTATTTAATTTAATTATTCATTTCGACTTAATAATAATTTAAATACTATCTTATGAGTAAGAAATAAAATTTTGTGCTAAAATAAGACCCTGCAGTGAGTAGATGTGCGCGAAAACGCCGAAGGGTTGAACTCTTCAACCTTGTATGTCAAGGCATTATCATCACTTTGTGAGGCTGATTTTGTCCTCACAAAGAATAATAAATAATAAACATAAAACCATGCACCCGTCCGCGTTATTTTCCTCCTGCGCCGTTGAGGTTAGAGTCGCACTGTCAGGGCAACGAGTCCGCGACGATGATGCTCGCCACCACCGCCACGAGGGATTAACTTATGATTCAAAAGCTAACGAGGGGGGCATCGCATTTGTTTGAGCAACGGAACCGACGGACAGCACGACGCGGCCTTGGAGACGCTAGCGACCGTGCAATGATGCACTGGGCCGACCGGTGGAGCCCACCAACGAAGCGACGACGACGATGAGGCAAGCGAGCAGCGACCCACACGACACGCTACTCGCGTGCTCGCGGTTGCCCGGATGTACCACCGACGACGAAGGTACGGTGCAGCGACGACGACGAGGATAAGGAGCGACGAAGACGACGAGGAAGCAGCCGAGACGACAACACCGCGCGTAGCAGCCGACACTGGCACACGCACACGCCCCTGCGCCGATGTATGCGTACGAGTGCGACGCGAACCATATGGAGCAGAAAACCATAGGAGAAGGCACTCACACACGTATGCGCCAGGGTACGAGCGGCGACGGAAGCGCCCAGCCGAAACACGCGGTGAAACGGTTGCGCGGTGTACGAGTGCGAGAGAGACAGCGAACGAGTTGCAGAGAGAGAGAGAGAGAGAGAGATAGGCGCGAGCCGACGTGCGCGCACACAACAGTTGCCGAGTGTTCCGCGTGACGGTATCTATTACGCGTGACGGTATTGGACCAGAAAAGGACGGCGCCGAATTTTCGAATTCAAATTGCGCGCGCCGTAGGAGGGAGTTAGCGTCGGCGACGAAACGTAGGTCGGCGTCCAATTAGCGCCGGCCTGAATAGATTAGGTAGGTAGGATTGGTAATCCGATAAGCGACGGAAACGGGGTCAAGGATCGATAGCGAATCAATAGGGAGCAGCGCCAAGAAGCGCGAAAGGATCGGCGTAACACTCGAAATTGGAACGAGACAGAAGATACGGGTGAAAGAGAGCGACAAGGAGAAGACTATTTTTCCGATTTTGGGGAATAAGGCAGCAGCCGAAGAATCGAGGAAGCATCACTCGTTGCCTGGCCGTATCACTGATCGGACGTATTTCGCGATGGAACCCGAGAAACCAGCCATTTTGCCACTCGTGTGCCACGTTTTGTAGTAATCGAGAAGGACGAAATATAGAAGTTGCGCCGTGCGCGAGAAGTTTGCAGAGAGTACCACAACGGGTTGTGAGGACGACTGAAGGAAGGAAGGACGTGCGAGTGGCCATCACCCTGTGCAGAGCACGTGTAAGTGGACCAAGCCTGCCGGCTACTACTCGATTTTCGCCACGAGGTAGGTGGTAGTGTTCGGGGTTCGGTTCGAGATTGTTGCGAGCGGGTGGCGTCGGGGTTTTTCTTTGATCGCGTCGTGTGAGTGCGGAGTTCGCGTCGGAAAATGAAGTGATTTGCCGTGAGGCGTGGAAAGAATCGGGTGTGATGGCGAGAGTTTTCGTGGCGCGCGCGTGGAGTTCGATCGCAGGTGATCGAACGGCGGCGGCCATTTTCGCGAGAGGAAACCTGACTTCGCGACGGGTTTAGTCGAGCGGCGAGCAAATTGATTAATGTCGGGGTGCGAATAATCGGGAAGTGCGAGAATCGCCAAGCAGGCGACTGAGAATTCCCTTTCTTTATTTTTTTGTATTGAGCTATTGCGAGTTGGGAGTTGAACGCGAGGGCTAGTTGCGAGCAGCGTGCGGCGCTGCGTATTTTGTTTGTGTGTTGTAGTTGCGAAGCGCCTGTGGCGCGGAGGAAGGAGGAAGTTACATAAACAAATTCCTGTGTGAAGTTTATTATTATCTTGCCGTGTTTCTTGATTTATTTCTCCTTGTTCCCCTTTGCATGGTGTACTGTCCCGGCCGATGCGTCGGGTAGTTGCGCCATGCCATTGCACGTAGGGTTTTCGAGAGTTGCAGCGAATATTCTACGTAGGGAGTGCCCATCCCGGGGCATCTTCCTCAGCGGAATCCCCTCTGGAGAGGGTCTCAGCGGAGCAGCCGAGGAAAGAAAGCGACGACATCGAGTCAGCGAGAGACATTATCGTCTGGCGCCCTCAACAAAGAAATCTCGTGGATTCAGTGGCTTCAAACTTAGTAGCACGTCTCGGGAAGGGTAGGATTTGGAACGAGGACTTTCCGTAATTTTCTTACGCGAAGTAATTACGCAAATTTATTCCGTAATTTCATTCTGTGGAACAGTTACGCGAAATTTATATGCGCATTCCTTCGGAATTCCGATTTATACAATTTGCCGCGTTATAACTTTCAAACCGACAGACAATTATTTTTTGTTTGTTTATAAAATAAACTTCTAGTATGCATAATTTCAGCCTTGTAATTATCGCGTGAATATATTCATTTTATTCATATTGCAACGCGTCAAATTATTATCTGAAATAAAAAGAATAAAGTCCAAGGAAAATAATAAATTCTGAAAACGTGCTACTGACATGGCAAGTTGATAATAAATGGACTCGATGAAATTTGTATGGCGCCGAAGATTCATTCCGGGAAATGAGCGAAATCCTGTGTCGATTTGGCACCGCTGAAATCCGCAAAAATAAGCTACTTACTCGCAACGCTACGAAATTGGAAAGAAAAGGGGATTGGCGAAATAACGCAAACGCATAAATAAATAAATCATAATCCGGAAATTAGTTAATACTAAATTTAATCAGCAGCCTTCTCTTCCCCATAGTTCTGTGCTGCAGGCGTCGAATTATACAAAAAGCAAATTTTGGTGGGCGCACGCAACTACACAGCTTTAATTAATCACCGCCTTTCGGCGCAATTCATGTACTAAATAATCTCGTGCAATGTCATCTAATCCCGTAAAAGCCCTATTCCTGGATCACGATGTCGCTCTGCTTGAATTACAATCTCCGCTAACTCTTTACTAAAATTCGAAAACTCAACGTGCGCAATCAAGATAGCCGCCATGGTGCCTCAACTGGCGTGCGCCCTTCGCCAAATATCGCTTGCTCCTACTCGACTAAACCGCCACGAGAACCCTCCTCGTCACGCCAACTACTCGACAAATTTCTCTCGGCAAAACACCCCCTTTACCGCGATCACAAAATCCCATACGGCACACACGGCACTGGTGCACACTTTGACGCGAGTCTCCGTTATACCGAACACTGGCACTTATCTCGCGACCAGAATGGAAGTAGAACAGCCGACAGTCCAGATCGACTTTGTGATACGTCACTCGTCCGGGGTCCAAGGGTCCACCTGTAATCCCTACTAATACATATAAATATATATATATGGATATATACCCTACTAAACCCTACGAGGTTTCCTGGTCACACACTGGTAAAACAACAAAGGGATCGTCACCTATGATTTATATCAAGGCTCCAGACACGTGTCAGGCGACGAATGCTCTAAGTCAGCCGGCTAAATTCAATAGAACAAAAAAAACAACAAACTCTCCCAGAGGAGATTCCATCGAGTGGCGCCTTGATTTTCCACTGCACTGCTCCTCGTCCTTCCTGTCGTCGCTATACGGATATGGCGCGTCACAAAAATAATAATTTCTAATATTGGTGGAACGGCAGAAGGCAGTAGGCGAACTCGTAATAATGACGATGTTGAATTTAACACAAACAGTAAATAATAATTTATTTCCTATCCCTTTACATGCTAAAACGCGTATGTCGCTGGTTTTCACGGAGCGGAGTTCGTCTCTGCCACGAGGCTCGCGTCGTAATCCACGCCGTCGCCGGATACTTTAGAACTGGCGAATGAATCTAATTAAATCAAAGGAAAAACCCATGCTCGCGCAGCCAACACACTAGCTCTCCATTCATTTGTAACCCGTCGCAGTAATAGTTAATTAAAATAGCGGGCATTAGTCACGGATCGCGCACCGATATAATTATTGCGATTCACCTCCTAGTTAGGTTGCTCGACAACCGAAAAATGGCGCCTGCCGGGCACACTCACCGTCGCAAAAACCTGGTCGAATGTAGCACTCAATCCTCCTACTACTCTCGTACTCGGTAAACCAACCGGGCTCTCGTCGCTTTGGCACGGTTTTTGGTGCCGCTGGTGCAAGGTGTTCGTCGCTAAATCTCGCCAAGATGTATATCTAACAATGGCTGCTAGGCTGTTCGTATGCTGCTGAATCGCGAACGCGTGCTATCACGTCTAACTCCAGACAACAAGTGTCGTCTTTTCGGAATCTCACTTGTCGCATCCGTCTTCTTCAAATCTTTTGTCTTCGTCGCATTCGTTCTATATCTATACTTGCCTCTGTCACTCTAATGCGTGTTGTCAGGTCCAAAATTCTACTCGCGTAGTCCGAAATTTGATTAACTTATTCCTTTTGGAAAACCTAGAGGCACTTTCCCTCACTTCTATGGTAATTGATCTGGTCGTCGTCGCTGATTGGCTCCTGAGGCTGACCTAGCTCCTTATCTGGGTCATACTCATGCACTTGTAATTCGAACGGTGCCGCGCAATAATATTATCTGTATATTTCTCAAAATATCCCCAGATGCCCTATGGAGCATGCGCGTCGTCGACTCGGGAACTCGGGGTTTCGTGTGCGCGGCATTGTAGTCGCTCCCTAATGCGTTATCGCCGATTCTCTTTCGCACCGTTCGTCTGTCTCTCTCGCTATACTGGCGGCATTGTAGTCGCTCCCTAACGCGTTATCGCCGATTCTGTTTCGCACCGTTCGTCTGTCTCTCTCTCTATACTGGCGGCATTGCAAATGGCCGCCAGCTTGCTTTCATCACGTATTTCGGTCGCTGTGTACTTCTCGTCGCTGGTGTTTCATCGCGTGGATGCTGTCGTGGTCGCGCGTGTGCTTGGTCCGTCGGGATTGGCCGCAAGTCCTCGAACATGGCCCCTATTGTTCAGACCGGCAGGTTCAGGTCGATCTGTTCCACCGGTTCCGGTCGCACTAGCACCAAGGGTGGCGAAGGAGAGCGGTTTCTCGACGAGGCGTCCAACTCCAAGTGCCTGCGCGGGTTGTACGCCTTCCTCCTAGCTCCATCGGTGGGTCGGAGGCGGGGGTACGGGGCGTCGATTGGCACCAATACGCGTCCTCTCTCTCCACTTCGTGCCGGTCGCTGGTCGCTCTCGCGCGCGCGCTCCCATTCGTCCTCTTCCATACCAAGGTCCCATGCCAGGGGCTCGGTCGCCGCGGTCTGTATGGGCACCATCTTCGCCGTCCGAACCGCCTCGCGCTGTCTCTCCGGTGTCGCTCGGGTTATCCTCGGTTGCTTAGGGGTCGATGTCACAGTCGCTGATTCGGGGCTCCGCTCTTTGTCGACGGTCGCTACTAGCACCCTCGTAGGGGGCCCCGGAGTGATGGCATCTAGGAGTGCCGTAAGCTTGGGTCCGTGCGTCGCTGTTGGAGTCACGGTGCCAGTCGTTTGACCGCTCCTCCGTGGAATCGCTCCTCTCATTGAAGCCAGCGCCGCTGCCCACGCCTGGGCGATCTCTTCCTCTTCTTCCATGGATTCCACAGCTCTCGCTGGCTCCGGTGTTCCTCTTTGCCCTGCCGCGGTTTGACGTCCGTCGCTTGCGGTTATCGCTTATCCTCATGTCCCGGTTACTCCTCTTCCTGCCCCTATCGTTCCTCTTCCTGCTTCTTTCTCACTTCCTCCAGATTCTTTTCCTCCTCCTCCTTTTTCTTTCTCGCTTCCTCCAGCTCCCTCCGCCATTCCATCTGGTACCACTCCTCCCGTTCCATTTCCTCCTTCCAATGCTCATTCTCGCGCGCCAGCGCCGCAGAATCTTCGGCACAGTCGATCGGGCCCATCGGCTCGTCAATGCTGCTGGTCATCGGGGTCGCCGCGACCTGCTCTATGACCACCTTCAGTCGTCGCATTCTCGGACGTAAGCATCCACGTCGTGCCATGCCCCTCGCCAATAGTATTCCCGAGCTACTCTGTCTTAAGTCTTCCCCACTCCGAAGTGCCCGGATGACGCCTCTATGTGTGCGTCGCGTATTAACCTTTGTCGCTGTTCTGCTGGGACCACCATTTTCCATCCTTCCTCATTGTTCGTGATGGGGTCAAGCAATGGATCTCTCCTATACCTGTATATCACCCAGTTCTCCACCCGCCAATTCTGGTATTTACTCGGGAACTCCGTCACTCGCTGGGTCATCTTCTCATACCATGGGTCCGTCACTGTTGACCAGAGGAGAGCCAGGAATTCCTTTTCCGTCGTCGTGTAGTTGCGCTCCGCCGGTTGTAGCACTCGGCTCACGTAAACTATTGAGTGTTCTCCATCCTCCAATTCCTGCGTCATTACTGCTCCTATAGCGAAATTGCTCGCGTCGCACTGCACCGTAAACGGGCGAGAAAAATCAGGGCGGGCTAGAACGGGTGCAGTTGTTAGCGTTTTCTTCAGGTGGTCGAAGTCCTTCTGCTGCTCTTGCCCCCAGATCCATTCTTGCCCCCGTCGCAACAACTTGAGGAGTGGTATTTTAGTCTCTTAATTCTTGTCGATAAATCTGGAATACCACCTCATCATCCCAAGGAAACGTCGCAACTGCTTAACTGAGCGCGGTTCCGGGTAATCTGTGTCAGGGTCAGGTCGAAGTCCATCGCAATCTAACAAGAAACCCAAATACTGGACTCTGGAATATCCGAACTCACATTTCTTCGGGTTTACTAATAGTCCTACTTCCTCTAATTTCATGAGTACCACCTTCAGCCATTTCAGGTGCTCGTCGAAGTCGTCTGTCGCTATTATTATATCGTCCAAGTAACCGTAGACCAAACAAGGCGTCGATTAGTCGCTGAAATATCATTGGCGCATTGGTAAATCTGAATGGCATCCGAACAAATTGCCATAGACCTGAACCTGGAATAGCAAACGAGTTGTATTATTTACTGTTCTCTTCCAATGGCACTTGATGGTACGCCATCTTCAGATCAATTTTCGATAAATATCTGGCTTTGCGCAATTTGTCCAATATGCCATCCATGGTTGGGATAGGGTACGCGTCTTTTACCGTCACCTTATTCAAATCTCGGTAGTCAATACAGAATCTCGGCGTCCCGTCTGATTTTCTCACTATCACCGGGGCGCTACTCCATTCGCTGGCTGACCGCTCTATAATTCCCTTCTCTGCTATGTCTGCCACCTCTTGTTGCTCAATCTGAAGTATTTTCGGTGACATACGCCTCGATCGATGTTTCACTGAAGTCGCTCCTCGAACATCGATGTGGTGTTCTGTCAACCAGGTTCGTCCGATTGTCGCTGGGGTTTTCGGCACATACTATCGCAGCAGGTCATCCAGTTTGTCTCTCTCATCGTGCTCTATCTTGGATGTCCCTGCACATTCGGCATGAATCATCGTCGCTGTGTCCTCGTCGCTAGCCCTGAACGGTATCCAGTTACTGTCTGGAATACTCCCTCTTCCCATCTCGTTTCAATACCCCATTTATGGGCGAAATCTGCTCGTAGGATCATTTCCTAATCGGTCACTGGCAAAACTTTGATCAAGAGTTCGCCCGTCCGACCGGTCATGCTTCGTCGCCGTCTTTATGCACGAGTCGCTGGTTTTTAATCGATCATTGAAATGGCTGGCTTCTCAATAGCTGCTCCTGCCACATTGCCCTCCTCTCGTCTGTTTACGACGCTAGGTTCCGGATCTCGTTGAATGTGATTCTCCAGGAATGTCGTCGGAATGGCGTGCTTTCCTTTCGGGCTCTCGTCTTGCGGCGCAAAGACAACCAGACAGTCAATCACCTCGTCGTGAGCACTGTTTTGTGGTTCTCTCACTTTGTCGTGTCCGTCTAAGATCTCTACCGCTCTCTTCACCCATCCTAAGCGCGCGTAATCTGCCTCCTCTCCCAATTTCCTCTGGATTTCGGGCCATTCCTCCCTATGTTGTAGGGCTGACCCGAATTCCAGCACGGCGGCTTTCTGCCTTGTTTCCTCGATTCTCACTCTCGAGAACGCTTCTTCTTCCAGGAGAATCTCGTGAGGATGTGAATTCTCTTTCCCCCCTCCAAGATCGGCTTTATGTTGTCGCAAAATTTCCCTTCCCTGTCTGATAACTGACTCCCACTCGGAGTCCTCTGTAACGCTCAAATTCCTGGCGCCAGTTCGTTTGCCGACTGGGTGAACAGGTTTCTTCCGGTCCCTGATGGCTTCGTGGTCGCTCTCCTCGCTGTTCCCACGTTCTTCTGTGGAGTATGCTCTCTCTAAGAATGGAAGTTCCTTTGCCTCAGTCGCTAAGTCTTCCACCTGGGTCCTTTCGTCCAGTTGACGTAGACAGTTCTCATTTTCCGCTGTCTCTACATGTTCAACCTGACTATAGAAGCCGTTACTTTCCTCCGTCAATAAGCTCGCGGGAATATCGTTGTTACTAATCGGTCGGAGTACCACCTTCTTCACCTCCATGCATTCGCTCTCTATCCGAACGCCAGCCTCTGTCGCAGTCCCTAAGCTCTGACTCTGGGGAGCAGGGGACGGCGCTGCCCCCCCCCTCCCGCCTACTCATTTCCCAACTGGGCTCTAAGTGGCACGCAGGTGGTGCATGTTTTGAACACCGTATTCACCGTCCCGCATACTTGGCAACTTTCTGTCGGAGGCGCTACGTTCGTGCATGCATTCACACGATACCCTGGTTGCTGACACCGATAGCACACACGATTCAGACATTCGCTTGCTCGATGTCCTACCAATCCGCATGTGAAACAGGCTCCTACATATTGACCGCTAGACTGACCACTAGACTGACGATTCAGGTTTGGATTGCTCTCTACCTAGAAAATTTCCGTTGCACCGAAGATTTCTTCCCGTTGGACTCGTGCGGCGTGACCTTCTGTGATGGTCACGCCGCACGAGTCCAACGGGAAGAACGATGTTACGGTCGGTATCATCTGAACTCTCCTCATTGGTGCCTTTCCGTGGCCTTGCCCGTTGACTGCGAGATTTCGAAGTGCTTTTGCCTGTAGCTGCCTTTTTCCTTCTGTCCAGACCTTCCAACTCGGCGTGAGAGTGATTTCTTATCACCGCGATCTTGTGTGATTTTAGCTTTGGGTCGTCTCTGGGCCAAGTTCGAGTCGCTGTCCTGTTGCTTTTTCACGTGTCGTTGATTGAAGGCTCTGCAAGTTGCCTCTCTTCTCTCCTGTTCTCTTTCTGGGTCGGTCGTTGCGAATCCCTCTGTGCAGTTGAATGAATAGGCTGTTGTGCCGAGAGTGATTGTATTATCTTCCCATATCTTCGTTCTACCCGCGCTCGCGCTTCCGCGTTCTCATTCCTCGTTGTTCTCCTGCTGTCTTCCTCAAAATTGTCCTCCGCTTCCGATTCTTGTTCCGAACTAGGAGATGGCTGGTATTACTCCTCCACTTCTTCTGACTGCCGCCTTCTGCTTGTTGAGGGTTGTGGGTCGCTTCGGTGACTCCTCGGAGTTGCATGGTAGATTCCACTTGAATCTGGCGATGCATGCGGGGGAGATCGTGGTCACACTTCACACGGTGGATCGCTGCGACAAAGTGGCGCGCAATTCCGGCGCAAAAGTCACCTGGATCGATCGCTGTATCGTCATCAGACAGTTCTTGGGTAGTACGCCGGCGATTCCGTTTTTTGCCGTGACGAACTGCATTGCCGTTCTGCTGACGCTACCTGTGGCTACTGCCCTCACAGTGGGATCTGGCGTCGCATCTCTGCTGGCGCTCGTGGAAGGTTCCGAGCTATAATCACGTCCTGAGGTCTGGTCGTCGGAGGTATTCGGTAGTGCACTAGCCTTCGTCCTCGATCGCGTTTGTCTCTTTGGATTCTCTGGTGCTGATGTCGCTTTCTTTATGCTTTCCTTCGGTTTTCGTCCTCTCTTTTTGACTGGTGCTACAAACGGCTCTTCTTCCTGCCATGGGATTACCTCGTCGTCGGAGGCGCTCATCCGTAGGGCTGTCGTTGTCGCTGGTGGCCGATCTCCTCGTTCGTCCAGATCGGGATACTGCAGCCAAAATGCTCGCTCACAGCAGTCTCAGCTTCGGTGTCGGTAAATCTCCGTCGCAACTAAGACCCTGTCCATCCAAATCATCCATGAGTGTTTTCGGATTTAATAACTTGATGGATGCGCTCAATCGCCTAGCTGAAGGTGAGGATCGCAAGATCCCCTTCAATAATTTTCTATCTGCCGGATTCATTCTTCTTTATTTAATTCCTGTGTCGCTCTATATACTACTGTCGCCTCTTTGGCGTACTCTGATCCTGTGCTGCTCTAAAAAAAAAGAATAATCCTGTGTCGCTAGGCAGTGCTGCACTGATTCTCCGTGACTGTTGCTTGACGAGAAGTAAAAGGGAGAAAACGCAAAAGGCAAGAAACAAATTTCCTTGGCAAAAAAATGATAATAAATCGCGACATCACACTAATATCTTAGCACGAAACTTGGCCAGTGTACAAATTAAAATCAGTTAACCGTTCCCTGGCACATCAAACAATGAACTGGCAACTTTTCAGAAAATGCACGTCGCTGGGGAGAAACAATAAAGGGACAGTCGCTGGTCAAAAAAATATTAATTTTCAAAATTAATAAAGGTCAAGGTCTGAGTTGCTGGGAAAGGGAAAATGGGGTTTTGCAGCACCAGTCACCCCAGTCTCACAC
>UELV01079087.1:0-12233 GCA_900490015.1 Megastigmus stigmatizans | reverse complement strand
GAGAGAGAGAGAGAGAGAGAGAGAGAGAGTCGTACGTTCGAAAAGTAAGTACGAATTCTTTTCCTCGCGGACGATTATCCCGTTGTGAAAGCCAGTGTGGACGCACACTGGCCGACGGCGACGTGAATTAACCAGGTTACTCACCGAAGAGTAACCTACAGGGAAAAGCGGCGTCGGAGCTTGTAAGCCGCGAGTCGAAACTCGCGGCAGCTCCGGAAAAACGCGTGCGGCGCGAACTCGGCCCGTTCGTCGGATTGGAATTTATGCTCGGAATTATTCCTCCATACGATTGGAGTGTATTAGAGACTCGCTTTTATAGAATATATTTTATTTATTTGTCATACAATTTAACTGGGTGAGTGTCATTTCGCGACCTCACTCTTTTTCCTTTTTCCCCGCCCGAGCGAATACCGCCCTCGCCGATTGTGGTGAGTTGGCCGGCAACAAAGGTGATTCGCGATCCTTTTTCAGATCAAGAACACACACGAGAGAGACAGCCAGAGCAGCTGTCTCTCATACAAGAAAAGCCGAGAGGAAAACCTCTCGGCGTTGATAACAGGGGATCGGCGACATCCGGAGGTGCGATTGCACCAGCGGCTAACATCCGCCCGCACCTCCCGCCGCATCGAGGGACATCGGCTGCTGAGCAGCAGCAGCACGTCATCCCGCCAGGGCAAGTCGCCCATGCTACCGTGCGAATAAACCGATAGTACCCCGTTACAACACGGAGAAAGAATATCACTAGAAAAACTAATACCAAATCCCAGAAGAATGCTGAATTAGAATACTAGTATATCATTTTTCAGTGTCTGGCATGGGGAAAACTGATACTCAAGTTAGTTCGATGCCTGGCACGAGTTTTGTCGGTACCAAACGGCGTTGTAGTAGAATAATTTCAGCTGCTAGCCTTATCGTCTCTACTTTTGGGGTTAGGTGTTTTGATTCACATATGCCAATATGCGTTTTCCCAATGTCACGGTTTTCCAAAGTATTATTATATCCTGATTTTAATCGCATTTGTAATTTATCTTTCTAAAATACTTGTCAATGCAAAATGAAATAAACAATAATACAAATACAAAATTAATAAACAAACTCAGTATTTCATCATACTATTTAAAGAATTTTGCAGCCGAAAATTTACTCGGGGGTTTTCAATCTCTCTGATTGTGAATTTGACAATAGATATTAAATTTGACATTGTAAAATGATTGTTATTGGAAAATAAATAAAGAAATTCAGTGCGTCAAGCTATTTAAAGAATTTTCAAGCTAAAAATTTAATCGGGGGTTTTCAATCACTCTGATTGCTAATCTGACAATAGGTATTCAATTTGACATTGCAAAATGATTGTTCTTGCAAAATGAATAAAAAAATAACGTGTTTCCCGCCTTTTGAACCGAAAAAATTACTCGAGAGTTTTTGATGGCTCTGATTGCGAATAGTCATTGTTGCATAGCAAAAGTATTGCTATTGCAAAAATAATAAACAAATTCTGCGTCTCCCGCCATTTAAACTGATCACTTACTGAAAAAATTACTCGGGAGTTTTGGATGGCTCTGATTGGAAATAGTAATTTTTGCATTGCAAAATTATTGCTATTACAAAATTAATAAACAAATTCTCTGTCTCATGCCATTTGAACTGATTTCTTGTAGAAAAATTTACTACTGGGTTTAATGGCACTGATTACGATAATTTCTTTATATTGCTATTGTAACAGTGAAATTTTTTTTAATGAAAAATTTACTCGTGGTAATTCGGTTGCTCTGATAGCGAGAGAGCTAAAGGAGGACGCCGATAGCGGCCCATGGTCAAACTTCGCACGAATCCTATAAGATCATCTTCAGCACGAAGAATCCTTGAACTCTGAAGTATTTGAATAAAAAATGTCTTCTCTATGAAGTGGAGAATATAAAAAAAGTGATTTTTTCTAATTTTTAGTACTAATTTAACGAAATTGACTTGATTTTTTTTTATGTTTCCCCGCATTTCTCCGGATTAAATTTTATTCTAAAATTAATATTTTGATCAGCTTTACAGAATAAAAAATTTTTGTACGTTTATCTGCGTTTACTTATTTTTTACGCATTCGCCGGCGTTCTCCTTTTCGGCAAGAAATCTGTTTAAATGGTGGGAGACACTTAATTTATTTCTTAATTTATTAATAATAATAATAATTTTGCAATAACAATAATTTTGCAATTCGCAATCAGAGTCATCTGAAACCTCACTATCTGTCTCTATCTCTTTATCACTCTATCTCTCTCTCTATCTCTCTATCACACTATTTCCCGATCTTTCACTGTATCTATCTATCTCCCGATCTCAATATCTGTCTCTGTCGTTCTCTATCTCTCTATCTCTCTATCTATGTCCCGATCTCTCACTATATATCTCTGTCACTCCCTATCTTTCTATCTCTCTATCTCTCTCGAGCTCTTTATCTCGCCATCTCTGTCTCTCACTCTATCTCCCAATCTCTCACTACCTCTCTTTATTTCTCTTTATCTCGATCTATCTCTCTCTGTCTCTCTATATCTCTCTATCTCTCTCTATCTTTCTATCTCTCTCTATTTCTTTATCTCTCTGTGTCTCCATCTCTCTCTATTTCTATTTCTCTCTAACTCTCTATCTTTCTCAACCTCTCTCTCTATTTCTATCTCTACCGCTATCTATGTCTCTAGCTCTATATCTATCTCTATTTCTCTGTATCTCTTTATATCTCTCTCAAATTCTCGATATCTACATATCTCTCTACCACTCTTTACATCTCTCCCGATCTCTCTCTATCACTCTAACTCTCTGGCTTACTATCTCTATCTATCTCTATCCGTCTCTCGATCTCTTACTAACTCTATCTATCACTCTTTATCACTCTTTATCTCTCTTTACCTCTCTTTATCTCTCTTTATCGCGCTCCACTTTTCTCTACCTCTGTTTATCTCTCTTTATCTCTCTATCTGTCGCTGTCACTCTCTATCTCTATATCTCTATCTATATCTCTCTATCTCTTTATCTCGGTATCTCTCTCTATCTGTCTCTCTATCTCGATATCTCTCCATCTCTCTATCTCTATATATCTCTATCTGTCTCCTGTTCTCTCACTATCTTTCTCTGACACTTTTAATCTCTCTTTATCTCTATCTTAATCTATCTCTCTCTGTCTATCTCCGGCCGGGAAAAATTCTATATTTCCTGTAATTTTTGTGCTACATCAGCCTTGCATCAAAAAGCACTCTTACAGTGGCTGTAATAAATTTATACCTCATGGAGTGGATACGTGCAGTATTGATTAATGGTATGCCCCAGTCCCACCAATATCAGTTTTTCGTTGGTTAGTATGGTTTTCTTGTCGTTACGATAAAGAAGCAGCCCGCCAAGTGCCCTATTTGTCACAAACCAGTCACTAGACAAACGGGTCTGGCATTGCCTTGTGTCGGCTGCAACAAGCTAGTACATTCGGACTACTGCTTGTCGGATATACTGGTGTCGTTGAGAGGTGTGCATTGCTGTGCCCCGAGTTCTGCTCGAACTGTGTCCCTCAGTCAATCGCGGCTACCTCCTCTCTCAGTGCCTCCCTGTGACTCTGTCTCTCTCTCATCTAACGTGTTTCACGAGGCCACATTTATGACTGCCAGTGGTTCGGCGAGGATGCTTGGTTCGCTCATCTCTTCGCCCCTGTCATAAGCAGTAAAATTTCCACGGGTGCGTTCTGACTCTGGCGACTCGGCCTCCTCTGGATCTCGGCCCGATTTTCAATCTTTCTCAGTTGCCGCTGCCCTTTGGCTCGGTTTGACTTACTCGCGAGTGGCTTCCCACAGGTGCGTCTTTCACGCCTGCGACTGCTATGCGAGGTTTCGTTGTCCGCCTATCATCCCCAGTGGTGCGTGACGTACTCATATGACGGCCTCCAAAGCTGAAGGCAGTGAAGCAGTTTTGGGGGAAGGGGGTGGTGCTGCGCTTTTCCTACGAACGCTCTGGTCCAAACAGCTCCAGCAAGGTTTACGAGGCACAGCGTGCTCTGAACTATTCCAGGCCTATCATCAAGAACTCCATAGTCTATACAAGAGTCTGGCACAGAGGCCCTTTCCTACCCATCTGTCAAGAGTCTGATTTAGCCCCTTTTTTGCCGGCTCCGCGAAATCAATAAGGACTCCCAAATCTGCCACTTTTAGTAACATATTCTAATTCTTCCTCGCGCATCACTCATTTACCATCGAACTCCTAAAATCTCATTTTACGCTCTTGGAAGCGCATTTCCTCGGTCAGTCTTGCGACATTTTAGCAGTCACCGAGACGTTTTTAACTAATTCAGACACAGAGTCTATCGTCCAACTACCAGGATTCATTTTTTTATAGTCATGATAGGGAGGGTAAAGAGGGTGGAGGTGTCGGCGTTTACATTCGCGATTATTTTAAAGTAAAAATACTCGCCACATCAGAGCCTTACTTCATAAAAGCGCCTGAATTCCTCATTTTGGAGCTTTCTTATAGAAACTCTTCTCTCTTACTGGCAGTTGTCTACAGGCGCCCTCGTACCTCCTATCCTGAGTTATTTTTCGATACTCTATCAGCTTTTCTACCATCATACCTCAACGTTATTCTCACAGGCTACTTTAACTGCAACATGGCCACATTAAACACCGACTCCACCTATCTAAAATCTCTTATTGAAGCGCATTCTCTCTACCTGGTCCTCTCCGACCCTACTCATCACTCCATCTGTCAGGATCACATCTCACACACATGGCTTCATCTTTTGATTATCAATGACGCCTCGTCCCTGCTCTCATATCATAAGTCTTCATCGCCAGTTATCGCAGGACATAACCTGCATTTGCTTTAAATTTTTCTCTCCACCGCATGTAAATAAAACTATCCTCTCTCGTTCACTAAACTGTGTAAATGTTGATCGTCTTACTCACTTCATCACATCTCGTTTTTCAAGTACTTTTCCGACAGATTCGGACAATTCACCTACGTGTTTTAATTCTGTCCCGTTTCATCCTTCTGTGCCTGTCTCAAATTCAAATATTGATGTTCTTGCAGAGAGTCTATCCGGGATCATTCTCCACTCATTCAAGGAGGTTGCCTCCATCCGAAGCATATCTCTCTCCTGCTCAAGAAAACCATGGGTTTCCGCCGATATACGAGCACTCATGAGTGACCGTGACAGGTGCTACCGCCGGGCCAAGTGTTCTGGAGTATTCGCAGATTAGATTCGCTTCAAGCATCTCAGAAGCACGGTAAAAAATAAATTTCTCGCGTTCAAACTGACAAATTCTCCAGACACAGCTGCAAAATAGCGTGAACTAAGACGTATGCATTAAGCCAGTGTCACCTCGCACTTATTCGCTGTCGCAGAAGGCGCACATTTTTCAGTCACAGCGGTCTCTTACCGCAAAATCTTACAAGCCATCAATTATTCCTCCGCCAGTGCCACGGGCCCAGACGGAAATTCAGCACAGATGCTAAAGCTTGCAACTCCTGCTCTCGTGGTACCGATTACGAGCCTTTTAAAATCTTCTTTAAACATTGCAACTCACCCATCGCTGTGGAGGAGGGCTTTTTTCTCACCTCTGGCAAAAAAAGGCGACTATCACCACCAAGTCGGACACGCGACCTATTGCTATGCTTTGTGAAATATCTAAGGCTCTCGAACTTGCTGCTCACCTGTAATTCTCTCGCCACCTTCAGGCTTACTCGATCCTCGTCAGACGAGCTTCAGCTAAGGTCACAGCGCTGGTGGGGTCCTCGACGACGTCAGAAAGACCGTCGACGAACGCATAATCGTGGCGCTCGTAATTTTCGACTTTTCAAAGACGTTTGACTTGGTCCCTCATGCTCTTCTTCTTCAAAAGCTTAAGCGGATGATGTGTTCGGACGCGACCTTAGCATGGTTTTACGCGTACCTTCACGACAGGCTTCAGGCCGCAATAGATGCGGGTGGCTCCACATACAAATGGCTAAAGGTCATGGCCGGTGTGCCTCAGGGGAGCGTTTTTGGACCCCTCCTTTTTCTGGTCTTCATTAATGTCCTTCCTTCGGTGTTGAGTTCGTCTCGACACATGATCTTCGCAGACGACACCCAAATCTATTACTCATTTACTCCAGTCAATTTCCGCGAAGGTATCGCCTCCATCACTCGATGATGCCGAATCTGTCGCTGTCTGACTTCCTCTGAACCTCGAGAAGACCACGGTTATGCTCCTGGGCAGCGAGGCATTTATATCTCGCATCGATCTCAAGAGCGTGCCTAAAATCCATATTCGCGGGGTTCCAATTCCATATGCCTCCCCAGTCAAGAATCTTGGTGTCCTTATCAACCCCACTCTCAACTGGGCGCCCCACGTCACTCAACTCGCAGTCCTGTTTTTGGCACACTGAGGTCCCTCCGGCACCACCGCCACTCTCTTATATTTTCACTTAAAAAGAGCCTGGTCTACAGTCTAGTTTTCTCCCATCTAGACTTTACGTGTACTGTCTATAGTGATATAGACAAAACCTGCAACACCAAGATTCAGCGAGCGCTTCATTCGTGTGTGCGCTTCGTGTGTGGTAGTTTCCCTCGTTTTGAACATATCACCCCGCACCGCATTAACTTAAGCTGGCTCTCTGCTGCCAGACGCTGTGAGCTCTTCATAGGCTCACTGGCGTTTAACACCTTGGCGCATCGTAACCCGGCCTACCTTGCCGTCAACTTCCAGCGTATGAATGTTGACGTGGTTGCTCGCTCCTCCTTCAGACTTCCTCCTAGAGTTCTCTACTTCGCAGCTCCCAGAACTGAGGCTTGTCCACGATCCTTCACAATAATGGCCTCGGATTAAAGGCCGACCTCTTTGTCGAGCTGATGCTGCGCGATTTGCAAAACTGGAGGAAGACAATCATCAATGAGGGTCTGGAGGAGGCTTTGCCGTGACAGGCCGTCTCACCGATCGGTTCTACTTCGGAAGCGCCTCTTCATTACCACATCCATCAGGACGACTACATAGATTTTCCACGTCACCATCAAGACAACTCATTTTTATCTTATTTAAATTCATTTTAATTAAACTTAAACTCATATTCTTTTTCACCTTGGCCAAGCTTACTGTACTATCGCTTAATTTAAAATCATGTTTTCTTTTTTATTATTATTAAATATTATCATTGTTATTTATATTTTATTAATTTTTTTTTCGTACACTTTATAAATTGTTATTTAAAATTGTTAAGTCTACAATGTATACTACCTCCAGGTCAATAAACATTATTCTAATTTAATCTAATCTAATCTATCTCTGTATCTCTTTCTATGTCTCTATCGCTCTATCTCTCTATATCTCTCTATCTCTCAATCTCTATCTGTCTATCTCTCTCAACCTCTCTCTATCTCTATCTGTTTCCGGTAAGTCTCCAGTTTACACACGCTTTCTTTCGCTCTAGCTGTCGAGCTTTTGTACTGCTGCTTGTCTGCCTTCGGGCATTTTGTTGCAGGTTTCTTGTGTGCGCCTATGTGCAATCATCATCTCTACTATTATCTACACTGGCGGTGCTGTGCTTGCATGGTTTTGCTGCGTTTTCCGAGCTATTTGGAGGTTTTGACTCGCGTCGATTTGGCGACATTTTCGACAGCAAGGATCTGCACATGCGTGTGACTAGGCAGGTGCGTGATTGTATATGATTGTATATAAGTGTATTGGACTTGTTCGCTCTGCTCCTCTCTAAACGTTACATCGACGCGGTCGAAATTATTAATTTTCGCCGTAAGAGGGAAGAACTATATACATCTAAATGGAGCTGAGAAAGTCTTGCGCCTTTTGCAGCAGATAATCGCGCAATGATCTGGTACTTCTAAAGTGTACAAAGTGTGACAGAAGCGGTCTTGCCTCGTGTCTGACTTCTATAAAGTCTGTCAAGACGCGAAAATATATTTCTGTATGTTCGGAATGTTGCGGCAGAATAAACACCAGCGCGAGCGCAAGTACGAGTACAAAAACAAAGTCGAAGGTCGATAGCGTGGGCGCGGGCGGGAGAGAGAGACAGAGAAAGAGACTGAGCGTGAGCGAGTAAGCGCGAGCACAAACACACACGCGCGAGACGAGACACTGCTCCCACCGCCTGACCCTCTACCTGACAAAGGCAGCAGCAACTGTCCACGGGGGCAAGCACTCAGCAGCAGTGGCAAGAGTGGGAGCGCGTTTGAGGATGAACGGCGGGTTGCCGGTGTGCGGGCGCCTACTACATCGACGATCAGCGCACAAGGGGTTGCCGGTTAGCAGGCACCGTTTTCTTCGGCGCTCTTCACGTCAACGCCAGCTAAGCTCGCACCGCATCATGATAATATTTATGTTAATGCACTTAACGCCTCAGTTAATACCAGTGTCTCGTCAATCTTGATCGATCTTGTTGGAGCGCAGTTTGAATTAGTCGGAAGAACATTGGCCGATTTTGAATCTCGGATTGAGCGGAGGCTTGATAGTATTATTTTAAACTTTCCAGCTTACACACCAGCAGTAAATTAGCTGGTGAGCGATCTTAGCATACAAGTCTCGTCTCTTGAACGCAAATTAGAGTTGCAATCGTGCCAGCTGGAGGGCCTGCACAATGATCGGCTTATGCTGCTTCACGAAAACTCTATTTTAAAAGAGTCAATAAATATACTTTTGCGCAAGATATCGACCATGGTTGACGATGCCTCGCTCTTAAGTAATAATTCAATGAATAATAATATTAATTTAATTAATAATGACGAAAATGAAAATATTAATAACGCGTCATAGGTCTTCGTCTCCTTAGGTTCCGGAATAAAATCTGTACCGTTCTGCCGCTCGTACCGAGAGCTGTGGGGCGCGCAATGACAATGAGTGCTGCGAATTACTTATTAATGGTCTTATTGATGACACATCTTCTACTGCAAATCTGTAAAATGTGGCATTCGCAGTACTCAGCACTGTCCTCCCTGCACTTGATGGGGAGGAAGTTTTCGGGGCTCGTGTCCTGCAGCCTCAGGGTACGAGCGGGGGCAGGGGGAGGAGTCAGGGAGTGGCACGGCGTCGAAAGCGATACGACCGCCGTCTTGTGTGGTTCGCCTCGCCGGTAGAAAGCGCGTAAATGATATCCTTCGCGCTGAGCGCGCTTATTCAAATAGAAATGTTAAATCTACTCCTCTTGGCTCGGAGTTTGCTACACACTTGCCAGATAGGAAAATTTTTATCAATGAATTATTACACCCAGAAGTTTACAGGGAATTTTTAAGCCTAAAGCAGTTACCTTTAAGGCTTGGCTTTAAGTACATCTGGTACAGTGATGAGCGCGCTCATGTATTCACCTCCGCTGCTGATCAACGGGCCATTGCCGATGTGTACCGTGGAAGAAATGGTCACTATGCTTCTCAGCATCATGCTGAGGAGGGGATTGGCTAACCCAAGACTGGTGGAATGGCTGTGACCACCGCCTGACTACAGCAGGGGTCTGCTGGCGAAGTGAAAGGGAGGGGATTGAGAGAGGGCTTTCTCAATGTGAATTCTCTCAGAGCTGACATTGAGCAAGTCCGTCAATTTCTTAGCAATAATCCGTCGTACCACCTGTTCGGGATCACCGAGTCGTGGCTTGGCCCAGTCGTCGATGATATACTCATTTAGATCGATGGGTTTAGTGTTTTGCATCAAGATCGAAACGTAAATGGTGGTGGTGTTGCCCTTTATATTCGTAATGATTATAAAGTTAAAATTCTTGCTAAATCCAATAGCACAAGACCTGGTAAGCTAGGTATTCCTGAATTCATCTTCTGTGAAGTTGAAAAGGGCAACACGCTCAGTTAAGATCATCCAGCACAGCCCGACGCATCATACTGATACATCTCATACATGGATTGACGTAATGCTTGTAGACGATAACGAGACGATACTCGACTGTGGGAATAGTCTGGCACCTTTTCGTAGCAGGCACAATATCATTGACGCTACCATTGATATTCGTGTTGTGTCCCCTCCTAAAGAGACTTTTAGCTTTCGAGGCTACAGTAAAATAAACCCGACTGAGCTCAATGAGTTTTTGTGTCGCTGTGATAGGTCGACTTTTTCCACAAATACCTTAGAGCCTGACTTCGGCATTAATGAGGCGCTTGCATGTCTGAGTGTCTATCTATTGGAGGCTACTATTGAATATGCCTCATTGAAAACTGTCACTTCTCGTAGAGGGAAAGCCCCATGGATTGACACGGAGCTTCAACTACTCATCAACAAACGCGACGCTACACATAGACGGTACAAAAGAACCGGGTGTGCCATGCTCCTGGGCGAATTTCTTCGTTTACGTAATGGGGTCGAAATGCGTATGGACCAAAAGCGTACCTCCTATCTTAGTAATCAGCTTTCTGACGCTCTTGATCAAAGGCAAGATATTTGGAGGGAAATGCGTAATCTCGGCCTCTTGCCTAAAAGCAAGGAGGAGTTGCATGGTTTCACCCCCGAGGAGCTGAACTCTCATTTTGCGGGTGTCAGTCGCACCAAACGAGAATATAGATAATCTAATTGATATTATACAGTCCGCATCTGATCATGGTTTTTCTTTTCGACCCGTTTCATTCCCAGATGTAGGTCTTGCCATATCTCATTTTTTATCACAGGCGAAGAGCGCGGATAACATACCCCAGAGTATTATAGTGAAGTCTCTTTCAGTGTTGGGGAATTATATACTTCCTTTATTCGACTCGTCCTTTGCTCAGGGGGTCTTTCCGGGCACCTGGAGGAGGGCACACTTAGTGGCTTTAAAAAAGCTCCATCCTCAGTTTCGGACTTTCGCCCGATCGCCCTACTGTGTTTTCTTTCCAGGGTGCTTCAAAAAATTGCACACTCCCAAATTACCAACTACGGTAATTCTCTGTACAAACCTCTCTGCAGGACCGGCATTCTTGATCCTTTTAAGGCAGGGTTTCGACAACACCACAGTACTCTGACAGCCCTGCTTAAATTGACTGACGATATTTGTATAGGCGTTGATCGAAGGATGACCAATTTGCTGTTGCTCTTCGACTTCAGCATTCGACACCATCTCTACTTCGAGACTGTTGTGCAAACTGCGCGATCTTGGGTTCTCAAGGTCCGCACTGCTGTGGATTAAATCATATTTACAAAACCATACTCAACGCATTTTGTCAAAAAAAGGTTCTTCTTCGTGGGTTGAGACAAATTTAGGTGTACCACAAGGGTCTGTTTTCGGGCCTTTGCTCTTCAGTCTCTATATCAATGACCTTAAAGACCTCTTTGATCGTGGAGCGGTGAAGCACATTCTATATGCCGATGACCTCAAGATTTACCTGCAAGTTCCTGCGGGTGAACATTTGGAGGGCGTAGCTCGCCTGCCTGATGCGGCACGATTGGTGTCGATGTGGGCCGGATGCTTGTCCCTTCGTCTCAATGCTAGCAAGACCAAAGCAATTTTTTTTAGTTCTCGTAAATACGTTAATGGTTTGGTCAAAATGGGATTGCCAGACGTTGATATGGGGAGTGGAGCGCTCGAGCCTTTTTCATATAAACATATATCTCTCTATATATCCATCTCTCACTATCTCTCAATCTCTATTGTGACGTCCTAAAACATTCACCACGTATATATTGTTATGCCGCACCAATCCTAACCAAAGGATTAGCCGCATTTGTTGTGGTTATTTTGAGCCAACGTCCGAAAACGCTATAACTCGGGATTTTCCAGTTGAGAAAGTATAGGTGCAAATACCAATCGGGAATTTCTTAAATAACTAAATAACCGCTTGGCGAAACCCTAACAATTTTCCCCTGTCTCAGGCTTGCCCTTACCCTATCTCCTGTAATAAAATCGATTAGTGCTTACTACAAGCCCACAACTAGACTTATTAAACCTTTAAATATTAACCTATAATATTTACAAGGAACTGTGCCTATTTAATACACAATTAAAACCTTATATGAATTTAGTTAAATTATTATAATATTTGCAAGGAACTGTGTCTATTCAATACACAATTAAAACCTTATTTGAATTGAGTAATATTATTATAGTATTTACAAGGAACCGTGTCTATTCAATACACAATTAAACCTTGTATCAATTTAGATATGAGGCGTTTCACGTCAACTCTCCAAGCACGGCGCGCGAGCGCCAAAACACGCTGTGTTCAACTCGTGTTTAAACTACCTAAATGAACTCAAAAAAAATATGTAAAACATAGATTTTGTGTATTTTTTTCTCAGCTTTCCAATGGTGTAAGT
>UELV01079086.1:0-10091 GCA_900490015.1 Megastigmus stigmatizans | reverse complement strand
AGTTGTTGGGGGGAGAGGGGGGTGGGTGGTGGTGAGAATGGGGATGGGTAGTGGGTATATAAGGAGGCTAAACACGCTTTTCATTTCAGTCCCTGAGGAGGAGCCGGAGCGGGCTCGAAACGTAGGGCGTTTGGGTGGTGGGAGGCGATCAGATTGTCCTTTACTAATATGTTTTTTCAGGATTAAATATAAGTTTATTTCAGATTCTGCGGGGGTGATTATAAACATGGGCAATCTGATTGCTCATTAAATATTGATTAGACTGTAAGACCAATAGAAAAATCTTTGTCAGTTTATAGTAGAGTACAGTCGACATAAGTAATATTTTTTAATGTTTAAAATAAGTCTTATTTATATAAATATTCCGACCACGACGGGACGGGACGAACCCGGATAATATAAGATGAGAAGAGGCTTTCGGTTGCTGAGGGTGGGCGGATCCGAAGCGAATCTGTATAGTCGACGACGACTGGTCTGACTTCGGCCTGCCTACTAGGAAACTATGCGTGGGGAGGAGGTAGCTTACGCGCGCGCTGCAGCCAGTGAGAAACATCTATCACTGTACGCCTATTAGCTGCGCGGCCGTGCCACTTCTACTCGCGTACTGCCTTGGTAGTCGAATGTTGGGTACGGACTCAGTTTTCGTTTCATTGCTGTCTGATTTTCCCCCCACTTTTCACATATTGTTCGTAATCTCGGAAGACTCTTCCACAATTATTATATACATTAGTTACAGATTTCCTTCGCGATCGACCGCACCGTTTTAATATAAGTTTTGACGATTGTCATAAATTATGAGCGAAAAAAGCGGAGGAAAAAGTGATAGTGAGTTTGCTCGCGTTTTAAATAATTTCAAATTTTAAATTAACTATTGTTTTTCTATTTTAACTTTTAAATAAATTTTCTTTCGTATTTTTCAGTAAAAGATAAACGTTTTCATGGGTGGTGTTATACATTAACAACACACTAAATTCTGCATTAGTTGTAAGTCGTAGAAGGTACGCTGCTTTACCGGTTCCTTGCGTGCATTAATTTTTAATTTCTAATTTTTAATTTTTAATTTTAATTAATTTTGTAAACATGTTGTCAACCTGAAGAGGAGGGTATAAGTACGTACACCCTCGAAACGTTGCAATAAAGAGATTGGAGAAAAAAATTTCCGACCAAAGGCGCAAATGAATCCCGTTTAGTGACGTGTAGATAAATTTTTTGGACAATTGATTCTAACTGACCATCTTCCAAATCTGTGGGACTTCTATCGAATTGCTGATGCTTTAATTAATAGATACCACAATTTAATTCGGAGGGAAGGTACAGCTACAGCTCAGCAAATGCTTAGAAAAGCTACAGAGCCTAATGTTGTTCAGGCTTTAGTTGAGACTGAACAACTTCACATAAGAAATGTACAGCGATGGGGTCTTAACGTTAATCTCTTAAATGATTTTCCTATTCTAACCATTGATTATTTAAAAACTCTTACTATAGGCATATATCAAATCCAATTGTCACGATCTTACATATTTCAGATGCAGTACCAGTTAAGTCGAAATAATTATTCTCATAGCATATCATAACCCTAAAACCTCAAAAAGAGTGAAAAACAGCGTTGATCGCATTTTTAGATTACGGTATCACAAAATACTGGTGTGATAGGGAAATTTTATGACTAGAATCAGATTCAGCATCTAAAATATATGGAAAATTACTTCTGATTCTTTTCCGTTTCTAAACCTTCGCAGGTCTGTGAATTAATACATGTGTTCTCATTAATACCTCGAAATCAGTCCATTTTCAGACTTTCTGACCTTGACATCTCGAAAATTGTCCATTTTTGGACCTTGTGCCTATGGGCACTTTTCATCAGGAGGGTGCAAAGTACAATATATCAAAAAGTCAAGCTTATTAGGTGCAAAAAAAAAACAAAAAAAAATTGAACAAGAATATATCGCTCGATATTAATGAAAACAAACTTTAGAGGAACTTGATGAGTGTAATCGGAGAATAAATCTCCGAGAAGACGTCAGAAATTTCCGGGAATAAAATTTAAAGAAAAAGGTTAATATTTATGAATATTGAAAAATTTTTTAAAGTATATAGAAAGATTGCGTTATGACAGTTTCTTACGACGATTTCGGTGCTGAAAATTTCTTTGATAAACAGATTTTAGAATCGTATTCTACAAAAAAAATTGTATTAAAATAGAAAATAAAAAAAAGTGTTTTAATTTCTTTTGTCCCCTTAATTTTTGAAAAGTTCTTTAACGAAAACGATGAGGATGTAAATGTTTCATAAATCGTGAACAAATAATAGTACCACATTGAAATAATGTAAAATCACAGACTACATGGGCATTTTTTATAAACAATAGAAACTGTAAATGCTATATTTAGTAAATACGCCACGATCATTAGAATTAATCATTAGACCCAGAAAAATAAATTGGCAATTTTTCTCTATCTAAATAAATTGACTGAGTAATAGAAAATTATGCATCACGTCGGTACATTGCATATCAAAATTGGAGTGAGATTATAAAATATTGTCATATTTATTAATATAATTATCGGTTAATTTACTATTAAAACAAAACAGTTCAAGGACTCCTTTAAACAATCAGTAGATAAACAATGGGGCTCACAGGCCGAAATCCCCATTGGACTATGGGCCAGGCAAGCCACTCAAGCCACTAGCACATTCACCAGCTGGCTTGAGACGTGTGATCTGATGCGACGGGCTTCCCCATTGCGTACCTGATACTTTCTACTTTAGGTATTGTGTTATAGTTCAAACTTTTGACTGGGAATTATCATGATAATACTTTTTTTATTAATTTAGCATTGTGCAGGGCACATTTAACTTTGTGTACCTCGTTATGGTTTATACATATTGTTAACAATCTTTGTTTTTTATTCTGTTGCGTGTATGGAGCCAAAGCTGAAAAATTCATTTTATTTATGTCATGAACATTAAATTTGAAGCGTGTTAAACATTCTTTTTTTATTGAACCCTTAACCAGTACTCTGACATCATCACGTAAAGCTGCTCTAAGAATATTTCCCACTTTCCCAATAGTCGATTTCTCCTGAATTCCATGCCAAACCATGATACTTAGAGCGAAACCATTTATTTTCTTGTTGAACATTTTCAGGAAGTTGATGAAAACCAAACGGTTTTTTGAATAAAAATAGTAGAGGTTCTGATTGATCATAAAGTGATACTATTGTGAGTTCTTTGTGTATATAGTCGATATCGGATTGTGTAAAACCTGGCATAACCACAACATACTCCATCATGAAGTAGAATGCATTCTTTACCCATATTACGTGTTATTTATATTCATAAGCTCCGCCTCTTCCCCTTCCCTTTTACATCACCACTAATTGGATTATATTGAATAATACGATCGTGTAAAATTAGACAGTAAGCTGATGTATCTGTTAGAAAATTCTCTCTTGATTCAAATTCTAAACGAACATCTACAGAAGCATTTTTAACGACTCATTCTGTTTTGAACAATCAATAACAATGAGAGGCATATGATTTAAGAACTGAGATATTTTAAGCATAGGTTCAGCGTCTTTATTATAATAGACGCTCTGAAAGTTGGCATACATATCATATAACATAGTATACTGGTTGTTAGCAATATTCAGATTTAAATTTCCATAAGGATAGTATTGTGAACTTAAAAATAATTTGACATTACTAATAGTGCAATGATCGAAACGGCTAGCATTAATTTCGTTTTGCCCCTTACGTTTCATTTGAAGGCCTAGAATGACAAAGCGTGGTTTTTCTAGTTGATTTAATGTTTTTACAGTCACAACGTGTTTCAACGTGGCTGGAAGAAGCGGATACTCATATAACTCCCATTTACGGAAACTCTCAAGCTGTTTCACTAGACCGAGCTTATATTCGTCTGACATGGCTATGTATGGCATAAGCCACTCAATTTTTATAATTTCTTTTTTAAAATCTTCATAAACAAATCGAGCCTCTACTGATGTGGACGTTTGTTGAACTGCATTGATGTCATTTCTCGATTGCATAAGTATAAGTTCATGTTTAGCATTGACTAAAATTTTACGATAATCTTCAACAAATCCAAAATTCATATTTAAAGGAAGATATATATTAAAGTAACCAGCATTATTAATTGACTACTGTGTTTCCTCAATATCAATATCCCACCTAGCTTTACAATCATTAAACTTTGATTAGGATTATGTGAAATCCACCCTTTCATAAGGCTGGTTAAGCCAGTATTTTTACATCTATCAATCTCTGTAACATTCATCTCGTATCGCATACCCTCAAATAAATGACATACGGCGTTGTTAATTAGTTTGATGATCGCTTCTGCAGTTCCATTGGGCTTTACAAGCCTGCCACATACATGTAACGAATTATGTGAGGGTAAAAGATATAAATCTTGATGTTGAATAGATATACGTATATCATCACTATTGTTAAAGTTAGATGATGTGTATGGTTGTTGTGTATGAATCTCATAATGAGCAAGAGATTCATCAATTGTGACAGGAGACGGAATGCTTAGAATGTCTTCCATTTCGTTGATAACAATATACAAAAATACACGTTATTTTACACCAAAAACTCTTAAGCCTAGACTTTTTAGGAATTGAATGTTTCGAGACGTAAGTGATTGAACTGCACCCTTGGGAATCCATGCTTTCACTACTTCTAAATGCTTAGTTACTTAAATACCCTCTTGTATTGTAAATAATATCCATTTTAACATTAATATGACATAATTTACACGTTATTTTGCACCACGAACTCTTATTCATTTCTTTCACTACATCTTGACGATTGAATTTTTTCGCTGTTCTTTGACGATTGACTTCGTGGACAACTTGTTAATGACTAACAGCTACTCTATAATACCCATTTTAAGACAACTTTTTAATGTGTAGTTTTACTGTTATAATCTCTTCACGAAAATTAGCTATATCTCCATCCTGATCCACTATTCGCAATTGTAAATGATCAATGTACTTGCCCGCGACTAGAAGATAAATGACGTGTGATGGCACTTCAATGATCTTATATCCTGGCGGTACAGCAGGAAAAAGTTCATGAATTGTGTGTACTTGACGCTCATTTATATAGACCCCTGTGGTGAGGTTACATTCTATCCTTAGAGAATTCACTTTTAGAATGGTTACAGGCAGATCCGAGTCGAGACAAGTATTTCCAGTCAGAACACGTTTAGTGAAGTCCAAAAGCCTTCCTATTGAATCTTGAGTGGTTTTCCAGGCCCACTCGCATCATCAATGTTAAGAATAGCTGATTCTCGGTAAAGCGGTCCAGTATTTGGTAAAGCATTACGCATAAATACTCCTCGAAAATAGGAATTCAAATAGAGTCCTTTTCCAAGAGCAATAGCTTCCATATAGTTATTATGTCTTACATTTTTCTTCCGTTCGTCTTTTGCTTCCTTCGCCCTGTAGACTGCTTTCACTATTCCGGCAGCACCGCAAGCTAATGCACCAGAAGTACTCAAAGCAACAAATAAGGGTACAAGAAACGGTATAAACCCACCAACTTTTGAAGGAATGATTAAAATTCGGGAAAATTTGATATGTTGTTCACCTCCCTCCTTTTTTACAGCATCTCAAGCCCCCCTTAGTGCTGAACGAATAAGTATTTGAGAATTCATATTTGGTACAACTGAAGCTGCAACTGCATTTATTATCTTCTTCAAAGTACAAGGTTTTTTTCTTTTAAGATGTTGTTACTTTTAATCTATTAGATAGATTTTTCTTTTCCTTTTTCTGCTTCTTCATTTTTCTTTCTTTTAGACCCATACCAAAATTTAGCTTAAGTTTTATAGCTTTGTTAACAGTGTAAGCTGCAGCTTTTTCCCCTCTACTTGCTTTTTTATTTTGAACTCATAGCCAAGCCTTCTCAGCTAAAATTTTATCTGCAGTATGTCTAGTTTCAATGTTCTCGAGATTTTCTGCATAAGCTATATCGTGATCTTTGCAAGCTGCATCAAGTGGATTGGTACCTAAATCACTGCGCACAAGTCGATTAGTTAGCTTCGTTCTCGGTCCGCAATACTGATATCCTGGTATATGCAACTCGACTGGTAACTTATTAATGACTTTTTTAATAAAACCCTTACCTCTTCGCTTGTGAATGATCATTTTACCTCAAAGGTTAAATCAATACTGAAGCTTAAACTACATAAACATACTCTCTTCTAGCTGTAAGCTACTTGAAAACAGAACAGTACAGAGTAAACATGAATTTTAAGGACCAGTCTGTCAAGCTACCTGTAGTAAATTTTGACACCATTGCAAATCATGAAAAAAAGTTGAACGACTTGGAGAATTATTTACAGATAGTACACGTGCAGTCATTTGTGGTCCATCATATTGCGGTGAAACTAATAGTTTGTTGGCAGTAATAACACTTCCTAATGGGCTCAGATTTGAAAATGTGTATTTTTACTCCAAGTCGCTAAACCTACCAAAATACAAATATCTTGAAAATTTCTTGAAACCAATGAATGGTATACAATATTTCCCTTTTAGTGATCATGATGCTATAGTGGTACCAGATAATGTATTTCCAAACTGTCTCATGATTTTTGTCGATATAGCTTGCGAGAAACAAGATAATATTAAAGCATTCTTTTGCATGGGTAGACATAAAAATGTTGACTGTTTTTATCTTTGCCAATCATACTCTCATGATCCAAAATATCTTGTAAGAGATAATGTTAATTTGTTAACGATTTTTCGTCAAGATGATGTTAATCTGAAGCATATATACGGTGAACATGTAAATTAAGACACGAGTTTTCCACAATTTAGAGAATTATGTTCAACATATTGGGATGATGATAAGCATGGGTTTAGAGTGATTGACAAAGATCGATAAATAAACAATGGTCGATATATGAAAGGTTTTGACTGTTTTGCTATAAATGTGACAAATTGTGTGTAAAGATGATAGTATACCTTAGGTAGTTGAAGTCTGAACATAGCCTCCAATCAGCGAGAACAAAATATATTACGTCAGCTAACAAAATCTCGAGAAGCAGTTAGACGCAAATATAAATTTTTAAAAAGTGGTAGGATTGAAACTGATAAAATATTAGATGAAACATTCAAACCAATAATAGATCCGCTTAAAGAGTTGGTGAGTATAGCACACAACAAACTGAATATTGAAAGCGAATTGAAATCTAAAATATCGAAAGATGAAATCACTCAGTATTCGGATTCAGATTCTGTTGAACTTATACAGACTGATGATAGTTTCATTAATGATACGTTTGATCAAACTGTTTTACCTTTAGATACTTCGTTTGAAACAACTGAAAGTGGTATGAAAGTGGTAATGAAAATGTACAACCTAAAGAAAATGTGCTCGTTAATCAGTATTTCACTATACTTAAACAAAACCGAAAATCATATCTTGATTCTATGCATGGTGTTCGCAAGCATGATAAAACGTTAATGATTGGAAACTCACCGAAATATTTTAAAAACGATTATATTAACGTCAAGAACGTTCATTATCAACAAACTAAGGGTTTGTTGGAATTACTTTTTAGGAAACAGCCTAACCAAAAGAATGTACAACCCAATGATATTTTGGACTATCGAAATATAATTGAAGCTTCAAGTGCTCATAGGGAGCATTATGATATAAATGCACCTATTCGTATGATGAGAAATAAAAAAAAATACAAATATTATTTTACCTATGTTTTCAATGAATGGAGAAGGGCTTTTACCGCGCTTCAAGATTGAAAGAAAAAATTCTTTATTAGATTATGTGTATTGGGATAATCCAAACGAGTTAGTTAACCGCCTTCGACTACTAATAGCTGAAAGGTCAGCAGGAAATAAAAGTCGTAGTAATGAAATTCATTCTATTATTGAGGAACTACAGGAGTGCGGTCTTATATATTAAAACTATTTAGCATTTGAATCACTTTCATAATGAGCGCTGATGTGATCGGACGTAAACTAGGTAGAACCGAAGGGGATCGTGGTTCTCCAGGTGTTGGATTTAGTCTTACCGTAGATAGTTCATTTGATTTAAAAAATAAACGATTATGCAATCTTGCTATTCCTACAGAACCGGGCGATGCTGTTACTTTAGAAATTCTGCAAAATATGGTTCAAGCGGAAGTGGATAAAATATTTGTTATTTTATCTGAGTTCAAAAATTATTTACATAATCCAGATTTAAAGCAAGCATTTGAAAAGAAAGTAAGTAAGACGATGAAAAACATTGAAGAACCGATAACGGATTTTGAATCGTTACAAAAGATGCTTCAATAAGACAAGATGTGAATCATTCATACACCAACCATCACTTTTTTAACAAGTAAGAATATTGTAACATGAGAGGTTCGTAGAGGAACTGCACAAACCTGCTCAAAGAAACTATCAACGTCGTTGATTCAGTGTTCGAGGTATCGATGAAACTCGGCAAGCCGATCTTGTGGAGATGGAACCTTATCCTAACGAGAATAAAGATTATAGATATATGCTCACAATAATAGATATATTTTCAAAGTATACTTGGGTTGTACCAATTAAGCGGAAACCCGGTGAAGACGTCGCAACGGCCATCAAAGTACTATTATGTAAAGGTCGTGTACAAAGAATCTACATACTTACAGAGGCAAAGAATTCTACAACACAAATTTTTAAAGTCTTGTGAAAAGTTTTAAAATTCAAAGCATCTATTTCTGAACGTTTCAATCGTACGTTAAAAAATAAGATAAGGATACAGTTTAGTCTGCGTGGAAACTATACGTGACTCGACATAATGATAGAAAACATCGAACCATGGGTATGAAGCCTAAAGATAACTCGATAACCAACAAAGCTCAAATTAAGAAACGCTTTTCTTATATAATCAAACCAGTGAAGAAAAATAAATTTCAAATTACTGACAAAGTACGAGTGAGTAAAGTAAAGCAAGTATTTGAAAAAGGGTACACCCCTAATTGGTCAACGGAAATATTTACAATAAGTAAAATAGAAGCTGCAAGTCCCAGCACTTACCAACCTAAAAGACAATCAAAACGAACTCATCACTGATGGCTTCTATGAGCTGCAACTTTTAAAGGCTAAATATCCAAATGATTATCTTGAAGAAAAAGTTCTTAAGAAAAAAAGGAATCAAATTTTTGTAAAATGGCTTGGTTTTAGCGATTTGCATAATACTTGGATAAATAAAAATAATTTATAATTAATGAAACAGAAAATATAAATTTTTAGGAATTTAAAATATCGTATAAGCTTAAGTATGTGTAAAAATGAAAAAAAAAATTAATATTTTTAAAAGTATTATATAAATAAGGATTTTTTTATTTGGCTATGTGAAAGGTTTTCTAAATAAATACAACAAATTTTAGGATATACTTTTTCGTTTATTTTTTTTTCATAGTTATTAGATTGTATATATTATAACGGGGGAATTTGACTGAGCGTGGGAGCGACTCGGTAACTTCCCCTCCTGTATAATTAGGAGGCAAATGACGGTTGATCTACCGTCCAAATTTTCGTATGTTATTTTATTTACAATTTTAATAAATATCTGCATAGACAGAGTGAATCAGGGCGCCAGGCACTGGGTTTGTAGATTTACTCATTTGGATTACTCTAAACTCGAGCAGTGCCACTCGATTGATGATTTTGAATTAAATTCCTTTTTTACTTATTTATGCGCGACTAGCCAGAGGCAGAGTCGTGAGGTCGAACGGCCAGAGACGTTCGAGCTGAGTTTCGGGTTGTGGACAGACCCGTACACGCACATGCGATAATATTAAATGAGGAAAATAAATAAGTTCACGCTCGACAAATTGGAGTTGATCGTTAACAATTTATGTCCTTTAATAGGCAAATAAATAATTACAAAAGACCTCTGAGAGGCATGCTAATTTCATTGTAACAAATAAAATATAAGAAGTGAGTTTAGCTGAATATCCAAAAGCCTGTCGCAGGCACGCTATTTATTTAAGTGACTCTACTATAAATTTGATTGATATGAAATAAGATTTTAAATATTTGCCTTGAAGAGGCACGCAATACGCC
>UELV01079084.1:0-10864 GCA_900490015.1 Megastigmus stigmatizans | reverse complement strand
CCTACGATGATATAGTTACCCTTCCAAATCCTGATAATTCTGGTTCTGATGCATCAGATTTCGATACTGATTCGGATGATGAAATTTCTAATATAACTTTCAAAGAAGCTTGTAAAACCTATACTGAAGCTCAAACTAAATTAGAAGGAAACCATGTTTTCAATTGGGTGGAAGGAGGAAAAAAATTTATTGATGATATGGAAGACAAAATTTTATTGAAAGACTCAATAATAAAGAAAATACGAGAATGTGAGCCAGTAGAACTGTTTGAAACATTTTTCTGTACGGAAATGAAGCAATATATTATAGACGTTTGTAAAGAAAATAATTTCGATTTAAATTTACAAGACTTCAATACATTTGTGGGAATAATCATTTTGACTTCATTCAACAAAAGGAAATCTCAGAGAGACTACTGGTCAATAGATCCCTTTTTATCTTGTAACGTTGTTTCCACTGCAATGCCACGTAATAAGTTTGAAGAGATCAAATCAATATTAAAATATTCAAAAACAAAAGATAAAAATCCGACTGACTATGGTTGGCGTGTCCGTTCACTACTAAACCTATTTCAAACTAATATTTTGAAGTTCGGTACATGGAGAAGTGCTCTTTCCATCGATGAAATGATGGCTAAGTCTTATGCGAGGACGGCACTAAAACAAATCATTCGAGGAAAACCCATACGATTTGGTCTCAAATTCTAAGGCCTATAACTACGGAAAAAATCGCGTCGAAAATCAACAAAACAATCAGGCCTTTTGGTCGTTAATGGGTTAATCGGCCACAGGCTTGAATTGCGGTACCTCAAGTGCTCGGAAACGAAATCTAGCAGTGTTCAGTCTTTGCAACTTTTAACAGAGATTCTAAGATGTATGAATAATAAGCTTTAACAATTACAGTCATTTAACCGTCTCCAAATTTAAATAATTCAAGATTAATGCATTTTAACATGTTAATCGGCCACTGACTTGAATTTCAATATCTCATTTGCTTGTTAAAGAAATCTAGCACTGTTCAGTCTTTAAAACTTTTCACACAGATTCTATGATGTATTAAGAATAAGTTTTAAATATTACAGCCAATAAACCGTCTCTAAATTTAAATAAAACAAGTTAAATTAATTTTTTTGTGCTGTGAATTGGCCACAGGCTTAAATTTCGATACCTCAAGTCCTCGTAAAAGAAATCTAGCAGGATTCAGTCTTTGAAACTTCTCACACTGATTCTATGATGCGTGAGTAATGAGCTTTAACAATTACAGTCATTTAACAGTCTGCAAATTTAAATAATTCTCGCGCTCCCTTATATGTCCTAGACAATTTTCTGCACGTCACCGCTCGCAGGATTGTACTTAACCACGCGATAGTGTAGTATCAAACAGTAGGCTGACGTTTTGCGGGAAAGTTGTCTCGCGACTCGAACTCCAACCGAACATCGACCGGAGCGCTCTTCACTGAATCGTTTTGCTTCGATCAATCGATCACGATCAGCGTTAGGTGAGAGATGTAGTGCTACTTCTTCAGCGTGGGCTCCATCTCCTTGTCGTAGTAGACATTCTGAAAGTTCGCATTCATGTCGTACAGTTCGGCGTACCGGTTGTGAGCGATGTCTAGATTTAGATTTCCGTACGGTTAGTACTGCGAATTGAGAAAGAGTCGCACATTACTGATCTGACAGTGATCGAATAGACTAGCGTTCACGACTCTCTAACCCTTTCGATTCGTTTGAAAGGCCAGTATGACGAAGCGTGGCTTCTCCATCTAATTGGACGTCTTCACCGTCCAGATATGCTACGACGTAACTAGTAGAAGCGGATACTCGTATGCCTCCCAACTGCGGTAACTCCTTTTCGATCGATTTACCCTTCTCTAAGTGAGTGAGTAGTTGGATTTGGTAGGGTGTTGATACGACCATGTAAGGAACAAGCCACTCTGTTCTCGTCAGTACAATCTTGAACTCTTCGAAAACCTGTCGCCCATTTACCTCAGTGGTCGTCTGTAGTACGGAGTTCAAATCGTTCCTCGATCTCACGATTACGAGTTCATGCTTGACATTTATCACGATTCTATGATAGTCCTCGGCGAACCCGAGAATCATACGGTATGGATACGTCGAAGTAGCCCTCGTCGTTCGTGAGTTGTCGCTGCGGCTCCTCCACATCTAACCAGCCAGCGTTCTCGAAGCTCTGACTGAGATTCTGCGAGACCCAACCCTTCATCAGAGTAGTCAAGCCGACGTTCACACATCTATCGATCTCTATGGCATTGATCTCGTATTGAATTTCCTCGAACCTTTGACAGATGGCACTGTTCACAAGTCTAGTTGTTTGTACAGCACTCCCATCGGCTTTCGTCAGCCTACCGCGCACGTGCATCGAACTTCGCGACCGAAGCAGACAGAGATCTTGATGTTGTACAGCGATTCGAATCTCATCGCTGTTACCGAAGCTCAAGGACCTGTAAGGTTGATGAGTATGTACCTCGTAGTGTTCCACCGACTCATCGAACGTCACGGAATCCTGTATGCTCTGTATAACTTGCATTATTTTTACGCACACAGCAGAAGAATATTAACGTTACTTTCCACCACCAGCCGCCCCGCGGACAACTCTTAAGCCGATTCTTCTGAGAAACTGAATATTTTACCGTGTTAGCGCTTTGAGCGCTATCTATCTCTGATGATCGGCTCATGGGTAGAGTTTCTTTTATACCCTCTGTTGTAGACGATACCAGTCATCAGACGCCTGCTCGCAAGTGTAATCTTACAGTGATGGTTTCTCCTCGGAAATTGACTTAGTTCCCCTCTTGATCGACTATGCGAACTTGTAGATGATCTATGCTCTTGAGAGTGATCGGTAGGTAAATGACTTGCGATGGAACTTTGATGATCTTGTATCCTAGTGGAACTGCTGGGAAGAACTCGTGCATAGTGTGCACCAAGCGTCCATTTATTTAGGCTACACTGGTGAAGTTGCACTCCACTCGGAGAGCGTTGACCTTGAGAATAGCTACGGGTAGGTCGGAGCTGTGAGTGACGTTTGCGCTCACGAGAACGCGCTGAGTGAAGCCCAGCAGTTGACCGATAGAGTGAATCGCGTGACTGCAACTTATTATGCTGCAAAGAGTGTTGTTGTTCGGCTTGGGACTGATGGTGATATCCTTCGAGGCCAGCACCTCAACGAGGTACTTCTCTATATCCTCAATCTCATAGCTACCCGTCGGGACAGAGATTTTTTCAGTGCCCACGTTAAACTCGTTGTTACCAGCATCGATTCGACTAGACCGAGCATGTAGTTCCTCTCAGGTGAGAGCTCGATCGGTGGTAAGTATTGGGCTACGAGCGTCCACGAATTTCCAGAGAGGCTGAGTGTCAGACTCATGATTGAAACGTAATGTGCCCCACGTTCAAGCATCTTCACCCTTATATAGTCATGGAGAACCCGTAGACAGAGATGTCCGCAGTAGAAAGTATCGAAGTCTTGATACCTTTCCTGATTGTATTTGACCTCGTCAACTCTGAGATATAACATCAATTCTAGAGGCGGTTGTAGATCTCCGAAACTGTCGAAATAAACGACGCTGTTGCCACGTTTGCGATACGCTGCATGGTGCGTTCCAGGTCCATTTCTGTCATCGTCGAGATTGACGATGGCTGACTCGCAATAGTGAGGTACCATAAACACACCTCGAAAGTGAGGAATTTTTCTCGCATACTTCAGTAGATCGATGTCGGTGAGCGCTCTCTGTGGTAATCTGACTTCGAGGATCTTTTTTTTTTTTTACTAAAATGAAGACCAAGTCCAGTCTTGTGTGGTTTCAAATAGAGACCTTTACCGAGAGCTATTTTCTCCATTCTCTTATTGTGTCTTTGACTCTATTCCATCTGCTTATTGGCTGCTTTGGCATCTTTGACTGCTTTCGCTATACCAGTAGTTCCGCCTGCGAGTGCTCCAGCTGCACTGAGACCAGCGAATAGAAGTGGTAAGAATCCGTCTACCTTGGATGGTACTGGTAGAGTGCATGGTAGGATGACCTTGCCATCGGCTTCTCTGACGGCTCTACGAGCACCTTTCAGAGCAGAAAGTATCGTCTCGCGGTTGGATTTACCGGGAAGGATAGATTTCGAGGCGACCTTGAGCACGTTACTCAGTTTAATTGGTCGTCGTTTCACACCGATGCCAAACGTGGACTCCAGCTTCATCGCGTTCGTTACAGCGTAAGCAGCTGCCTTCTCACCGAAATTTACGTCTCCCGCTAGTACGCGTTGCCAAGCTTTGTTGGTAAGAACTCTGTCCGCTACGTTCCTCGTCTCGGCATTCTCACGATTCTACGAGTAAGCTATGTCGTGCACCTTGGCGTCGTTCTCGTTGTTGTTTGTATGGAATCATGTGAACTCTTTGAAACTCAAATCATGACTGATACTGAGGGTATATAAGACCCACTATTTATAGTCGAACCATCAGTCATAATCGAGATGTCGCGCATGAATATCAAAAGGTAGTCCGTCTGCCTAGCGGTAGAAAATTTTGACGTAGAGCGAGATAAACCGGTCAAACGTCACGGAGACCTACTCATGCTTCCCGACACTATACGAGCTTTATTCTGCGGACCATCTAACATTGGTAAAACCAACAGCCTACTCGCTCTCATAATACATCCCAATGGTTTGAGATTCGAGAATATGTACGTCTACTCCAAGTCGCTCGATCAATCAAAGTATAAATTCTTGAAGGACCTCTTGGAACCTCTGGAGGAAATACAATATATTCCTTTCAGAGAACACGACGAGGTGATCACTTCCGAAGATACTCTTCCCAACTCCCTCATGATATTCGACGATGTGGACTGCGAGAAGTAACAACATTAAGAGCCTACTTTTGCATGGGAAGACACAAGAATGTCGACTGCTTCTATCTCTCTCAGTCTTACCTCGTGAGACAATGTAAATCTGTTGGTGATTTCCCGACAGGTTGACATGAATCTGAAACACTTGTTCAACGATCACGTCAACTGTGACATGACTTTCGCACAGTTCAAGGACTTATGCTCGAAATGCTGGTTGGATAATAAGGATGGATTTCTCATGATCGATAACGATAGTGCGATTGATCGCGGTCAATATCGAAAGGGCTTCGACTGTTTTGCTGTAAACATAGCGCATACCTAGAGTCGAGTCAACGCAGTCTATCGTTGAACGTTGAACATGGCGGACCTCCGACGAAAGAAGGATATGCTACATTAGTTCATTAAAGCGCGAACTGCAGTCAAACATAAGTACAACATGTTGAAGTATGGAAAGGATAACTTCGAGAGAGCATTGGGAGAGACTTTCAAACCGATCGTAGATCCTCTTCATAAACTCCTCGTGGACACTTCGAGAAGGCAGGTTGAAAAAAGTTTCGAACTGCCTGACTTCGATAAGACTATGAATGATAAAACTGATGGCGGCTCAGGATAACTCGTTCGAAACAGCTGGTAGTGGCGAGGAGGAGGAGGAGGAGTAGGAGGAAGATACAGATGACTTCTATATACTCATGAACAAACAGAATAACCTCTCAGTTCGCCCTACACGCAGTCTCGAGCGGATATTGCACTGCTCACGATACGAAGTCTCCTCCTTGAAGAGGTAGTTGTGGTAGTCCTCGAAATCTATACTCTTCTACACTACGTTTGACTTGACGCCTTTGGCCTTCTTTACACCCTCGAAGTCCTGGACACGCACGGCGTACATCGTGCTGCGCAGTCCTATGAATTCTAGCATGACTTTCCCGCTGCTCTCATGCTTCATGACACCCAGCACCTTCTTGTTGACGCATACGATGCCGAACGGGTTGTCGACTGCGTAGTCGGACGTGTCGAATCGTACAGAGTCCTGTCGCAGCACGTCGTATACGGCGATGCCTCGAACCTCGTATATGAGGCTGTCCGTGTCGGTGTAGACGTTCTTGCATCGACTGCCCAGATGCTCTCGCATGTATGCATAGTGTACGCTGTCAAGCACGCTGGGACCCACATACACGGGCTTTCGTCGAATACAGCTCGAATGTGGAAGTTGGGTTTGGCTATGAATGCCTCGGCTCCGTAACGTCCTTCCCACTTGTTGACGAGTTTCACGTCTACACGTTTGCGCTCATTCTCCATGGTCTTGCCATAGAGAAGCTTGTAGAAGAGCTTCTCGAACTCCTTCTTCGCCTGTTTGCGCTTTTCCGTGTTCAAATCGACGTACGACTTGAACCACGCTGTCTGCTTGAACTGGAGAGCTCTGTGTCGCTTCTTGAGGATCAACCCTCCGTGGGACGCTTGTTCTAGAGCGCGATAGTGGATGACGTACCGCTGCTTGTCGTAGAGCGTGGTCATGAGGTTCTGTTGCTTCGAGCCTGGCGCGGCTAGACGTTGTGGACGCATGGGAAGGTCCTTGTGCGAGGCGTGGAGGTGTGTGGGGTACTCGAGGTCGACCTCCAGAATGTAGCCTGTGGATACGTCATCGGCTATTTCTCTTACCTCGATGCTCTCGGGATCCTTCACCCACTCGAAGTCTCCGTACGGCAATGGCTGCGTTAGCCCAGCCGTAGAGGTTGTTCACGTCGAAATACATGAGATACTTGGACTCCTTCGCGGACTCGTACCCCTCGCTCATGTACTCGTTGTTGGCCTTGGCGTAGCGATTGCTACACTGTCGATGTCCGTGAGGAGGTCCAGCTCGACACCCGTGTACTTGAGCATGGCGTCCCACGTGAGTCCTGGAGTGGTGCAGTAGTGAGCAGGATCCAATCCGTTCGCTTCCAGACACATCGTACGGAAATTTTCAAAAATGGCGGCCAGCAGCAGCATGTCCGTCTTCAGGTAGAGGTCCGAGTACTGAACGAGTGATTGTATGTCGAACTTGCGCCACACTTCCAGTGCGTGCGCGTACTCAGCCTCAGGCACGTCGCTGTTGTTGAGCTGACTATGGAAGGATTCTCGAGAGGGGAGCTCGGTCTCCTTCAGCTTATTGAACCCAGATACGTAGTCGTAGGGGAAAACTCCCTTCCTCTTCAACAGATGGACTTACTCGTCCGTGTATCCGTCGAATTCTCTGAGGACGATGTCGAGGCCCTCCAGATCGGACGCCAATTTTTCAAGGGAGGACGCCATGAAGCGGTACGAATGGATGAATCTGAAGTTCAGATCCGTCCCCTCGATATGTCTGGGCGCCCTCTTCCAGTTGTCTGTAGCTCCGATACTCACACTTATTCTTGTCGAAGCTGCTCTTCACGTAGTATTCTATGATGTGGCCTGATGCTCTTTGAATGCACCGTTCTCACCCTGTACTGGCTTGAAAAAGCACTCGAAGTCGGCGTAGATCATGTATGGGACTCTCTCCTTACACTTGAAATTCTCAAACTTGAGAGTCTTTTCCCTCGATGTGGGGAGCTGAATCTTACATTGGTTCAGCTGAGTGCAGTCGATTTTGTGCTTCCTCAACTTGTCCGCGTCTCGGAAGTAGTGCAGGCAACGATCGCAGATGTGCATTCTATGAGCATACGAAGTTAGCTGCGTTGACACCAGTCGAGACAGATTTTTAATCCACAAGTAGTGGAGTCTGGGTAGAGCCTCGTTCTCTCCAACCTCCTCCTCTTCCACGTAGTGGTCTTGCATAAGAAGGAGGTTGATGTGTCGATTCTTCCTGTTGGACGTCAAGTGACAGGGTGAAGTGTGCAGCTTTCCAGCGCGCTGCTTGACTATGTAGACGTTCACGGAGAGGTCGTTCTGTCTCTCGAACTTGAACACATGTTTCGGCATCACAGGCAGGTCTATACTATACCTCTTCCTCAAATGTTCTATATTTCCATACACGCTCTGGATGACTTGTTTGAGGATGTAGTGCTGAGAGTATCGCCCTCTTGACACGCTGCTCGTCCTCGTTCTGTACATTCACACATGCTGTCTTGCGTGCGATCTCGTCAGGTAGTGGGATGCACGAGCTCCCGCGCATGGGATTGAGCTTGTTGACATTCACCATTCCAGCACCCGTTTGAGCGTCCAGCCGGAGTCTCGTTCTTGGAATTCCTCCATCTCGATCAGTACTGGTCGACTCACGTTCTCGTCGAAGCACTCTCGCAGATTCGTAGTCTGGAATATAGAGACGTTCTTCATGTTAAAGTACTTGACCTCGACGACCTCCGAGTCATTCTTCTGCACAGCGTACTCCGCTGCGAGCTCCACGTTCACTTTCATTGCGCTGTACTGGCGGAGAGCAGCCTTGATCTTCTCCTCGAAGAGAGACAGAGCGTCGTTGAGGAAGCAGACTTCATCGAGATGCCCGAGATTGATAATTACACCAGATCTTACGCGGGTCTTGAAGGCCGATTGAAACTCATCCCTCTTGACTCGGGGATGTTAGGCTGCTGCTGCTGCTTGTAGATTGCCACCTCTCTTCACGTGCTCGAGGAACTGTTGTCGAATCGAGAGCAGATGTCTCACTGACGTCTCGTTCTTCTGCTTGTCCGTGCTGGTCGTTAGAATACTTTCGAGACTCTTAATAGCCCTGTTTGTGAGCTGCATCCACCTCTCGATATCCATAGCAATGGCATCACCCTTCGCTGCGTAACGTAATGATTTCCATAAAGCCTTCACTGCTGGTGTAGTACTGCGTCGACAACGTGGTCAGCTGAAATTAAAGAATCGCTTAATGATATGTTAATTATATAGCTCTATAATACTTACCAGTAAAATATCTCATAGCTCTAGGAGCAGGGTCTGTCTCTCACTCAGGTCGACTGGTGAGAATGATTTATTTAGCTCTTGCTCCTCCTTATATATCCCTCACGAACAACCATGTGGAACTTTCGAGGAACGGCTACGTCTCGAAAGAATCGCTTAATGATATAATACTTACCAGTAAAATATCTCGTCGCTCTCGGGGGAGGGTCTGTCTTTAACTCAGATCGACTGATAAGAATGATTTCTTTTGCTCTTGCTCCTTATATATCCTTCACGAACAGATATGTGGAACTTTCGAGCAACCGCTAGCTCTCGAACTCAGTGGAATTGGAGCTCTGATTCGTTGTCGCCGAGAGGAGAGAGGGTAGTGACTAGTCTCGAAAGTTCCATGCAGTTGCTTGTGAGGGATATATAAGGAGGAGGAATGAGAGCGAAGAAGTCATTCCGTAATCGAGATTGAGTACGTGGTAGACGTGCAAGGTTTTCCCTAGCAACGGGTTCATCTTCAAAGAGATCGCCATACTAGCCCTGCAAGAAGATGCTATACCTCAGGGCTACCACTTCAAGCCACCGTACAGCTGCCGTGCAGCTGCCTTCGACAAGAGTAGAGAAGCTCCAACAAGTGGCTGGAGACGAACTATCACGGTATACCCTGGAGCTCGGGTAATGTTGCTTACCACAGGATTCCGGAGACCGTGTACAAGAGTCTATAAGATGTTCGACGAATACACGTTAAAGGGTTGGAGAAGAAGTGGTTGCAACAATTATTACCACAAAAGTAAGTAAAATTATTTATCTCATTCTCTCTCCCTCAAGAAATTGAATAAACATTTTCTTCTTCCAGAATGATTTGGAATATCGAGGATATAGGTTGTCCATCCTTGAAAAGCTTCCCAAGAAGCCGAGTCATGAGTAACCTTCATCAGCTGTGTTGGAATCCCAATTGTGCGGTAAGGAACGCGCATGTGCTGCAAGGGCGTTAATCCAGAGGTAAGCGTCAACTGACGAAGTGGACTTAACTCCAATGGCTGTATCCGACGAAGTGGACTTCGCTCCAACGGTTCAATGAACTATATATATAATTAATGTAATATCTCTGGAGGGGTATTAATGTCACTGGTGCACCTCCTACCGCGGTAAGGGTTCACCAATGACGGGAAGTACCACACAGATGAGAGCAAAGGTGGGGCTCTCATCATCCTCTAAAAAAAATACTTTTTCAAATTCATTCATTTACACACACACACACACATACACGCACACACTGTTTTTTTACACACGCATAAGAACGCACGCACATGCACACGTACACACAAAACTTTTTATTTAATAAATACAAAGTACAAAAATATAAAAATACATAAATTATAAAATTATAAAATATAAAATACAAGATGTAAAAATTAAAAAAAAGTAACTATTTCGGCGTGTTAGTAGGTAGTGGCACTAGCTTCGAGGGGAAGTGGACCCATGGCACCCTATACTCCAAGACAATGTAACCTCTCTTCCTCTTTCTCCCCGGGTAGGGTGTCGTCGGTGGTGGTGGTGGTATGAGGAGAAGCACCGTTGTACCCGCTGGCCCATACGATCGTGGCGAATGCCGTGGAGTATCCGGTCGCGGTATAAGTGGTGGTGGGGGTGGTGTCGGAACCTTCCACGTTTCACCCATGATGAAATCGTCCTGGAAAAGAAAAAAAACACAATAGTCCAATAACTTAATAATCCATTAAGATTTACTTGTGAGGTGAGAGGCAGGATGATGGTGGGTCTGGTGGTGACATCTCTAATAGCGCCATTAGCTCCGCTGGCACATCATGCGGTGGTGATGGTGATGACTGCGGCGGTGTTGCCGGTAGAGGTGAAAGTGGCGCGGGTGGTGCCGGAAACTTCCACGATCCACCCATTATAAAATCGTTCTCTGCCTGAAAAAGAAAAGAAAACACATTAGCCCAATAACCCAAAAACCCATTAAAATTTACTTACTGATGATATCCGAGAGGCATGACTATGGTGGTGGTGAGGTAGGTGGGTCGGTGGCGGTGAGGCTACCTCGAGCTCACTGCAGAAATCTAATAAATATCTCTGCAGTGAGCTTGAAGGCGCTGCATCCGTCCTCGTCGTTGTTCTCGTCGTGGTCTCCTACTCCACCTCCTCCTCCTC
>UELV01079082.1:0-12068 GCA_900490015.1 Megastigmus stigmatizans | reverse complement strand
ACCGATTTTTTGTTAAAATACTCCTGCAAAAAAAATATGGCGTGTTTTTCACGAAAAAAAGTTAAAAAATTTGTAAATTTTCAACTTTATGAATTTGCACTATCTGCACTAGAAAATGTTATTTTCCTTTTTTGTAACATCTCAATATCCTTATTTGTTAAGAAACCTAATCGAATTCTGGAAAGAATTTCATTATATTGCTTATCTTCTTTTTGTCCCATGTTAATAGTAAATTCGTCATAAGAGAATAACTCCCATAGATTGTAAGTATCCATTCCCCCTGCGTTTCTTTTATAAATGCGAATTCTTCTCGAACATCAGGAAGTTGTAGTAAGTCACCAAACTTTACGTTAAAAAATTTTATTTTCAACTCTTGCTTGATAATTTTCTCTAAAAAGAATTTTAAAGTGAGCTGCGCGTCTGATTTCATTCATAAATTTTTGGTTGTAAAAAATTCAGCCTGCCACTGCATTTCGCTGTTTCTTTAAAATGACGAGTTGCACCTTGTCACGAGAAGTCCATTCATAAATTCGTTTTAATTATTATTTAATTGCTATAGCCACTATCATTATAATTGTTGAATTCCTATATTTTTCTTTGTTTGTTTGCGTATTTGTTTTATAACAAATTCGCGATTGAATCGAGGATTCAATCGTCGATTCGCTTTTACGCTCGATCCGACGGCACGCAAGCACCGAGGATAATGAGCGGGACAGCGAGCGTTGCGCATGTCGAGAGATAGAGAGAGATAGGCGATATATATATATATATATATAGAGAGAGAGAGAGAGAGAAAGAGGGAGAGAGAGGTAAATTCGATCGCGTCATCAGATCGATTTCCGCCGCGACGAACGACATAAGCTGTAGATATAAGGCGCGAGCTAATTTACGACAACTAGAGACATGACACGAGGTGTATGTGTGTGGGTGTGTGAGTGTATTCACGGTCGACTCCACTACCTATAGCTGCACTAGACCTGCAGGCCAATGCAACTTACTATGACTACAACGAGCGTAAAGACACGAGGTACAGCGCAACATATCGAGTAAGTACTTCTTGTACTCTTGCGGCGGATCGCAAACAACGATCCGCGTGTGCGTTGTGTGTTTTCGCGCGCGAATAAATGCCTTCTCGGTTCGTGATTTTATTGTAGTGATTAGTGATTATACGATATTCAAGAATATATCCGAAGGATAATTAAAATCACGCATTAGTTATTTGAGAGACTACATTTCCCTTATTTTCCCGCGATTACCGTCGCCTCGGTGGGCACAGTGGAAAAGCATTTCCACTGTGCATGTAACTGAGTAGCTGGCATCGTGAGTATAGCACGGATCTCCCGATCATCTATTCTAGCAACGGAAAGCAAGACTCGGCAAGAGAGTCTCGCATTTGTGCGGCTGCTGTTTGTACCTGATCGGCGGGGAAAATCGCGTGTAGATTTTCCCGCTGCAATGTGTAGGAAAGGTAGGAGTGTGCAGTACATCGGTACTGCACATAGCATAAAGAGCCCCGTTACAGTTTATTTATTTGCGAGTTTGCTTTCCAGGCTACCGCTGGCTACCGCTTGATTCCCTGGAGCTGCTGTCTTCGCGTGATGAGCGGCCTGCACGCTAGTTATTTCATATTCATTTCCTATTGGATGTGCATGGTGATCGAGGTGATGCTGATGCTACGAATTCTTGGCGTTTCTTTTCAGCTTTTCATACTGTATTAGCATTTTTTCTTGTGCTCTACTTTCATGGTCATTTATAGTTCCTGTCAGTGTTATCTATTTTTTTGAATATTCTCGTTCTATTTTATTCCTTTCCTAAGTTTACTATGGAGAATTTTTGTAGATTAGAACCCTCTGATTTTGTGAAGATACATTAGGATCGGACACTGCTGGAGGCCACGAAAATGGTACTCAGCTTCGGTGCCCGAGAAGCGCCTTTTCCCATGCACGCGGTACGTATAATTCGTATATATGTCTATTTTGTATGTATTTTTTTGTGTCTCTATGATTATTTTTTTTTTTTTTTTTTTTATGTACTTAACAATTTCGGCGGGCAATTTGGACTACTGCCCTTGATCAGGCGGTCGTTCAATTTAGAATATTATTGAATCTCGGTAAACTGACGATCCTTAGCTTGACGGTATTGTTTGTTAATCCGAAAATCAATAACATCTTGCCCGGTAATGTGGACGCAAAGATGTGTTCTATGAAGGTATTTTGATATTATCCTTATTTTTATACTATACTTGAAAGTTTGTATCCTTGTTTTGATAACATACATTTCTTTTTCAGTGTTCATCGGTGGTTTTTGATTTGTGTACCTTCTCCGGCATCGAGGAGGCTTATTTGAGTATACTACGGGCTAATACAGATGGCTAAGTATCCTCCGTATACGGAATAAATTTTGCGCGATCATCGCCTCTCATTCCGTCATACTTGAATGGGCTTCCTCTGCATATCGATTCCGACGAAAATAGGGCGCTTAATTATTACTACGGTGTAAACCAGCCGACCTATTATTTCGCTGGATATGCATCCTTTACGGAGATGCATCCCGAAGATGGATACCTAGTATTGACAAGCATGCAGCGAAGTTATGGCTGTGTGTCCACCCTGGTGATTTTTGGCGTTTATGAGACGCTGTCGCTGCTGAGGTCTCGTCACTTCGTAAGTACATTGCCTCCACTTGGGATGCTGGCTGTTGTACCCCATTAAACTATAAGAACCTGGTTTTGAGCTCCAGAGCTGCTTCATCGCTGGTCTGTACGATATGAGATTATCGTACAGAGGCCCGGTGACTTGGTTTATGTGGGGCCGGCGGTTTATCATCAAGTGGTGAACACGGGCGTAAATCTTGCGGAGGCAGTTAATGTTGGTGGCCTGTTGTAGAACGTTGGGGGGAATAAATTTGTAAATTGTCAGTGTGAGAATACTGCGATATCATTTATTCCCCCGAACGCTAAAGTAATGGGTATCCTCCGGACGAGTTTTATTTCCGTGTAAAGTCGATGGTTTCCCAAGTTCATTTACGACTCCGGCCCAAAGACTCACACACTGTCGGGTGCACAAACCTGCGCGCCCAGAGTTGCATATGTGCCCTCAGTGTCAGAAGGTGTTAAAAACTAAAATGTCATAGGACACCTAGCTGCCCTATGATTTTGAGTCATTAGCGCGCAAATATTATTTCACAATAAAATGCGGCGTACATCGCCGCATTCCGAAGAATCGCAACTCGCAGTTGACCACGCCATAAAATGCAAGCGACAGCAGACGCAACATTTTTCTACCCAGCAACAGTCAAATTGTCGATTCTACAAAAATCGCACGAGGCGATTTTTACCACTTCCAGCACCTCTAACGAAACACAATAAAAGCAGCCTCATCGGGCCGCATCGGGGAGAACGATCCAACATCTGAACGAGGAACGACCGACCGATCGCCGCGCAACGTAATTGCAACCTCTCGACATATTTTTCGTATAGTGAATAAAGCAAGTATAACATTCTCCAGCCTTCGCGTCACTTAATTTACCCGCCCTCACAACTTCCTTTCCGAATTAAGTTACCGGAGTGTTGGACGATACCGAATCCACAAAGAGAGAGAGAGAGAGAGAGAGAGAGAGAGAATCTCATTTCACTTATTACTAATTTTACCATTCTCTCTCTCGTCACAGTTATCATACGTGACAGTTTTGGTGCTAAGTGTGGGGTATCGTCTGGGAGGGACGTGGGTAGAATAATCGTGAAATTTTTAACAAAAGGAAGAATGTCTCAACTCTGCAAGAACATCGCTAACTTCGTAACTCTGTACACGTTAGCCCATTTTATATATATTTTTTTAGGGGGAATCTATATTATCCTTCCTCGTTGATTTAATACATATCTAAGAATTATTTCGACTACACGGTCCACGTGAAATTGTCGAGGTTTTTACTTGCGTTCGTTCCGTTTTCCACTCCATCTTATCGCGGTAAAATAAATACATTTAAAATAGATATATATATATATATATATATACATATATGTGGGGGCGCAAGCAGCGCAGAGAGCGCTCGTTGACTGTGACGGAACTTCTCGAGGAAGATTTCCACCTTCTCTTGTTCTTGCATGGCGTGCGCAACCGACGCCTCGTATCCATGCAGCCGCTCGCAAGCATACTCAGTTAATTTATATTTGTAATTAGTTTTAAAGTTTGTTCAATAAATAATAAGTCTTTTACATTTCCCGAGTACACTTAATTCGACGCATCTCAAATTTAATTCTAAATATACATATATACAGTGAACAGACATAACATTTTTCTCTTCGCTATCATACATGCTATAAGCGGATTCTAAGCTGATCTTTAAGCGCCTGATTCCACTCTGTGCTAAGGTTGGACTGTGGCCAATAACCGCTAGCTCCGTTTAAGAATTGGATAGTGATATAAGAAGGGAAATCGCCAGATCTAGCTAGTCTATCAAACGCTGGTTATTTCAAAATTTCGGATAAAGGCTACGAGCTCATTCTAGACTGATCTTTCGGCGGCCGAATGTTTCCACGCACTGTGCTAAAGTCGGGTTATGATTGATAACCGCTAGCTCCCTTTAAGTATTGAACTGCGATACAAAAGGGAAATCACCAGATTTAGCCAGTCTACCATCATCGCGAAAATAAAGTTTTTGTTCTCTTATGCAAGGCCGGCATCGCGTAATAACTCTACGAACGCTCAAATCTATGCCCAAGCGGCAACACGAAACTTTAGCCTCGCGCTATGTGATACTTTTAATTAAACGTTCACAACACCAGGGGCACAAATGACCATAGACACGGATAATAAAATTTTAAACAGTATCGCGGCAAACGACAGAAGCCAATCCGACAGACATATGCCTAGTCAGACAAGGATATCACAAACGGGTTGAGGTAATCCACAAAATCCTATGACCCAGATGTCATTCTACCAAGCCCTTGAGACGATCCCTTTGTACGATGGTAATCCGGACATCTTACGAGCATTTTGCAAGATTGGCCGAGACGTGGTGAACGAATACGCACCGTGGTGCGAGCATTGGGTTCTTAACTTCCTATCAGCAAAGTTAAGAGGCCGCGCAGCCATAGTACCCAGCTATGATTCTGTCAACGTTCTTTTGGAACAATTGGTCTCACAATATGGAGGTGTGGGCGATGCAGGTACGGTGTGAGAGGAATTGAAAACAATAACTCAGATTCTAGGAGAGAGTCCAGGAGATTATGGACTAAGGGCACAAACCTTGTTGAACAGACTCATAGCTATATGTGAGTCTGCTCAAGGCCTTAGCAACTGTAGACGAAAGGCGTACAATACGCTATCCTGCCACTTCTGTCATGTAAAAGGCCACACATATGACAAATGTTTCCGTCTAGAAAACAAAATTAAAAATGGCGAGATATCGCTTCCGCCTCGGTATAATCAAAATGCAGGTCATACCAACAACATTAACGAAGAGGACTTTAGAAATGAGTCACAGCCAAGATACAATAATAATCGGGGAAACAACGATAACCCAAATAATAAATTACAACAATGGATATGCATTAAGAAATATTACTTATGTCGACGGTACTCTACTATAAACTGACAAAGATTTTTCTATTGGTCTTACAGTCTAATCAATATTAATGAGCAATCTGATTAATATTGCTTAATATTGATTAGACTGTAAGACCAATAGAAAAATCTTTGTCAGTTTAACAATGGATATAATTATAACAGAAACCATTAGAATGTGAACAATCAGAACAGGAATAATTATAACGGAAATAACTATAGCAGGAACAATTATAGTGGAAATAGAAATGATAACCATTTAAACCGCTATGAAAGGCATTCGGACAGTCGAAATACGCCAAACGATAATCCGAATCCAGCAGCTCGAAGGACAACCACAAGGCCATACCAAGACCAAGTAACCGAGCATTTAAACTCGTAGGATGCTGAGCGCCAACAGAAGGAGTCGAGCAGCTCGAGAACAGTGTACAACATCCAGTAGTGGATGCACATGTCCGCTTCACTAAAACAGGCAGACAACCTCCTATAATAACCCTCAATAGCGAAGCTCTAAAAGAAGGAAATGCGTCGTTTTACTCGGATACGGAGTCCGATGTCAGTCTAATTAAAGTATAAGAAATTAAGCCACACATCGAATATTTTTATAAAGAGATACTCCGAATACATGGAGTAACATAGGGGGAAGCCTTTACATTAGGCAGAGTAACTATCGAATTAAATGGATTACCCTGCGATTTACACATTGTGCCGGATGATTTTCCCGTAAGCACAAATGGCCTTATTGGATGGTCAACGTTTAATGACCATAAAGGCGTAATTGATGCCGAGTCACGCAGCTTGAAATTTCCCGGACTCGTCATACCGTTTCAGAAGAATAAATTATTCACAATTCCCCCTTAAATGAGTCAAGTTATATACGCGAAAGTGAGCAATGTCAAGCAGGACGCAGGCTTCATCCCCCTCGTCGACATAAAATCCGATCTTTTAATCCGCAACTGCATCACTAATGATATATGTGGAACGGCTTACCTTATGTGTATAAACACAAGTGAAAAATATATTAATTTCGAAATGTCAGAAATAGAGTGATGCTATCCTGCGTGCGTGCTACGTATGCTCGTGGCGGGTCGTTCAACGCCACATCAACGTTCGCATCCATCGGAGGTTGATGCTCGATGTCGTCTTCTTCGACCAAATCTTCTGGAATAATAAGACGGGTACAATCAACAACAGGCCAGCGAATTTTGGAGCGAGCTTAACATTCAGCCCCTCTACTACGGACGAAAGAATCCTGTTTCTCGTCCATACCTGGTCTCCAATAGCGAACTAGCTGGGATGGCATTGTAATAAGCTGCCTGTCAGTTGTGCGACTCCTCAGACCTGCGGCTCGCCACAGCACTAATTTGACGAACTCACAGACTTTCTTTTTCCATTCGTCCAGAGCCGCGTCTTGCTCTTTTGATAGAGCTACCAACTCTCGAAGGAGGCAATGGCTGCCTTCCATAATTCAGTAGTGCAGGACTCGCACCCACTGAACTATGCACCGCTGTATTAAACGCAAAGACAAGCTCGGGCAAATTCTCATCCCAAGTTCGATGACTTTCCTCATTGAAAGCCACGAGCATCGTCTTTGAAGAGCGATTCACCCTCTCGACAGGATTCGCCTGTGGATTATAAGGTAGCCCTTAGTATGATACACCCCTTTTTCCAATAAAAAGCTATCAATGAAACTGTTCTTGAAAGTGCTATTATCTAAGTGAAAAACCTCAGGAGCTCCGTATCTCATAAATACACAATCTCTGAATTCGTTCAGGACTGCCTTCGCATTGGCTTTGCGGATGGGTATCACCTCTACCCATCGCGTGAATATTTCCTGAAAAACAAGGATAAATTCATAACCCTGAACAGATTTTGGCAAAGGACCCATTATGTCACCTGCGACCACTTGCCATGTTCTTATGATGATCCTTCGCCCCATAAGCCCTGCGGATGCCCGCTGTTCAACTTTGCACTGCTGGCACACTGTGCATTGTCGAACATATGCTTCGACATCCTTGTACATGCTCGGCAAAACGTATAAATTGGATATTCGAGCATATGTTTTTTGTCTACCAAAATGACCCGACGTCGACTCGTCTTGCCCTTCTTTAAGAATATCTTTTCTTCTTTCCTTTGGCACGATGAGCCTCCATGTCTCATAATCGCCAATAGTCCCTTCTAAAGCTTCATCAGGCTTATAGAAGTATAAGTAACCTTCGATGACTTTAGAATGAGTATCACCAGTCGGATCTTCTTTTACCTTCTGTAAATAGTGCAAATACCATTGATCTTGAGTTTCTTTTTCCCATGATATTGCGCTAACTTCAGACGTCTCATCCTCATACATACGAGATAGTGCATCAAGTACATTGTTGAGAGCGCCTTTCCTATGCTCGACAGTATACATGTGCCCCGGCAATTCTAAGGCCCATCGAGCAAGTCTGCCTGTTGGGTTGTGCAAACTGCTCAACCAACGTAGGCTACTATGGTCTGTTATTACTCTAGACTCATAGCCCTCTACGTATCGCCTAAATTTCTTTATCGCTCATACTACAGCGAGACACTCTCGTTCGGTCATACTGTAATTTCTCTATACCTGAGACAGAGTCCGGCTTGCAAACTCGAGCACTCGCTCTTCTCCATCAATTATATGGAGAATTACTGCTCCCAACTCTGTATCGCTAGCATCAGCTTGCACAGCAAACTGTACATCGTAGCGAGGGCGTTGAAACACAGGTGCAGTCGCTATAAGCGCTTTGACTTGGTAAAAACAATTTGTTGCTCGTCGAGCTACTCATACTTCCTAGATTTCTTAGTCAGGTGTGTGAGTGGCAAAATCTCTTAGAAATTTTATGTACCACCGCGCCGTGCCCAAAAAACTGCGCAGCTGTTTCAAGTTTCTTGCTGCCGGGTATTTCATAATCAGCTCGATCTTTTCTGGATCGGGCCGAAATCCGTCTCTGTTCACTATTACTCCGAGATATTTTACCTCTTCCTGAAACACTTTTCTCCCGGTTAATAGTGAGATCTATCTGGTCTACTCGCTTAAGCACTTGCTCAAGCTTAGCCAAATGCTCTTCAAAACTTTCCGTAGCGATAATAATATCATCAAGATCACTGAAGGCATATGGCTCGAGCTCTGGTCCAATGACTGTCAATGAGTCTTTCAAACGACGCTCCAGCTTAACATAGGCAAACTGGTATCCTCTTATATTGAAACAGGCCCATCTCTGGCGCCGTAAATGCAGTGATAGGCCTCGATTCCTCCTTCAATGGAATCAGATGATATGCGCTGCTCAGATCCAGCTATATATCTAGCTAACTGAAGCTTGCGCAATATCTGATCCATAAACGGCAATGGATATGCATCGGGCTTCGATACCGCATTGACTTTTTTAAAGTCTATGCACATCCGATATTTTCCGTTACGCTTGTTCGCTCTCACGATAGGGCTTGACGAACCGCTATCAGATAGCTCGATCACTCCAGCCCCTAGCAACTCGTGTACTTGGCGGTGCATTTCCTCTTCAATCTTCTTTGATACAGAATAATGCTTCTGCTTGATCGGACGAGGTGAGCCGACATCTATGTCGTGTTCGTCCTATGTTGTGCACCTGAGAATATCCTCAAGTGGCCTAATATTCCGATCAAGCACCTCTTCAAGTCGCTCTCGCTCAGCTGACTCAATATCAGCGAGTCCTACAGCAGAAATAGCTGTGACTCGTCTCTCGCTAAGTCCAGCCATTTCTAGATCAACATACTTATTTTCATCTTTGAAAAATAGTTGATTTCTGCAGGGATCCAATATTGCTCTGAATAAGTGAGTAAAGTTGATTCCAACATAATAATCGGAGTCTAACTCGGGCATTACTGCCACAGTTACATGTCCTCGGATCCCAACAATCTCGAATGGTAGGCTCACATAACCTACAATGGACGAGTAATGTCCATTGGCCATTCTGGTCCCTCTGCCGTAACTAGGCCGAAGCTCTCTATTACGCGCACTGGCAATCTGTAATCCCGCAGATCCCATTACCATGCGTGCAGCTCCTGAATCGTAAAATGCTCGAATCCTAAAGCCGCCAATATTAACTTGGAACCACCAACGATCTTTATTTTCGTCTGGATTCGAGCATTCTGCTATCGACTATTTGTGCTGCTCAGAGATTCTCATAACTTCTGAGCAACTTTCGCCAGCTATTTCGGCCTGCTCCGAGGTCTTACTCTACTGCATGCTTCCCTTCTCGTTTTCCGCCTTTCTACTCGTTTGGGGCTAGTTGAACCAGCCCACTTGCTTCTCTCTCCGCTGATGCCTTTATCCGTTGGAGAGCTGGGGCGACCCCATGGCTCCTTCTTGGATCCCCTAGACGAATGACTCCAAGAGCGATCATTCAACTTCTCGGTTATTATCTTGATATCTTTCAAGACCTGAGCCAATGCCGTTACTTTCTGCGACGATCGACTCACAGCCGCCACTTTCGTTTCCACCGTCGAAACTGGTGGCTTTGCGTTCTGCGACTTCACAGGTCTCCTATACGCCATCTCCGGCATGATTGAATGCTGTGGAGATGGCGGACGATTAAATGCCTCACCTGCTGCAGTGATGAGCTCAACCTCACGAGCTAGCTCCATGGGTGACTCCACATCACGCGCCTTAGCTTGGCGCATCGTACATTGCAGCTTAGGCAACATGTTCCGATGCATCAGGTCCAACTGTGCCTCTATCGGTGGCACAGGGACCTGCTTCAAGATAATTGCCTGCAAACATTTGATAAAATCACATACAGGCTCATCTTGGCCCTGAGTCCTCGCATTTGCCTCAGCAACTAAGCGTTACTGAAACCCTTTATTAACGCCATACCATCGTCTGGCAGCTGGGCAGAATTCATGCCAAGTTCTCCATTTGTCGCGACCATCCCTATACTAAATGACCGCAAATCCTACCAGTATTTCTGACAGAGAGAATAATAATTCCTCCTCTGTCAGATTTGCCAAAGTTCGACATTTTTCCACTCTTGTCAGGAAAACGTCAATACTCTGGTCTTTCTCGCCAGCAAATCGCACTTGCCACTTGCGTACGATCTGGCCTACATCTCACGGTGTGCGCCGCATCTAGGATTCGAATCCCCTCATCAATCTTTCATTGGATCTGGGCGTATCATGCCTGCTCAGATCCCCTGTTTCGGTGCTATAACTCTCGGGTCTGTTGCTACCTGAGAGATTCCCCCTCTCCCAGGCTGTGCCTACAACCTTAGCTCCTGAAACCTTCGGAATGTGTCCCCGCACACTCGCATCCTGTCTCAGACTGCTATTTCCAGGATAATACGTAAATGTGTCCTGGAAATTTACGTACTATCTCTTTGGCATATTATTTTCGGCCTGCATCTCCTGATGCAGGCCAGAACCACTCACGCTTGGCCTCAACGGCGCTGTACTCTCCAGCCGTATACTGGAGGCCACTTCACTGCCTTTCGCAGATTGCTGGAAGGTAAACTCCGTCGCCGTTGGCCTCAGCTGACTCCAGCTGCTGCTGTGCACCACTGTAGCCAGGACTTTTATCTCTCCCTCGACTACTGTGCAGTATTGTGACACTTTTCCTACTCGCTTATTCAGAAAGTACGAGCTGCTGCTTTATTTCAGTGAATGTCTCCGCGATATTCACTGATTCTTAGCCTACTGGGACTGATATCGGGCCTTCTTCTATGCGTTTCACGCTCTTATCTACCGTTTCCGTCCTCTCATTGACCAAGTTATACTGTGGTGGCTCTTCTCCATGCTTCCCATCGCTCTGCTCGTCATCCCCGGAGCTCTCTTTCTGGAGCTCCGATTGTTGCTGCGCGCCAGTTGTTACCTTCTTCACTCCCGCTTGCCGGGATTTATCCATCTGGTACAACTGCGCTTTTCTCTGCTCGTCGCTTTTCTTTATAACCAGGTCCATTGCCAGCATTTGTCCTGGATAGTATTTTCGTCATATAGCGTTAACCCATTAACGTCAAATGTGCACGTTTGCTCATGTCCACTTTCAACACTGTATAGAAGAATCAAATCGGTCAGAAATGATCATGCAAACCATGTTTTCTGATAGATTATTTAATGAACTTTCAGAATCCGGCGTGAAAATTCCGAAAAAAAGCTTTTTTGACCCTCATTTTTGAAATTTTAGGGGAAAAAACGTGAAATTTTTCAGTTTTTTTTTTGAAAATACAAAATTTTCACAGGGAATCCGTTGAGCTAGAGGTCTAAAACCTCCAGAAATCGTGCACAAACTATTTTTCCTTCAAAACCGTATCCCTAAAAATATCAAAAATCAACTTGGCGAATCCAAAATGGCGCCCGAATGTCAGAAAAGATAATGAATTAATGATTAATTTTTTACTCGAAAAGGTATCGCTTTATGAAAAAATTTCACTGAACAAATAGTGTTTAGAATCATCCAAATATACGTGTGAATTTTTCCAGGACGTTTTGGGAAATGTTTTAATTTTTCCGGAAAATGGCCAGAAC
>UELV01079081.1:0-21151 GCA_900490015.1 Megastigmus stigmatizans | reverse complement strand
GTGTAAAAATGCTCATAACTCAGCTTCTATTTAATGTTTTGGTCTAAAAATTTTTTTTCAACTTGTTTAAATAATAAATAAAATGATCTGAAAATTACACTGCATTTGGTTTTTTTTCTACCTCAAAAAAATTCATGAAAAAACACGTTTTTTGGCCTCCTAAAGCAGGATCCCCCCTTAAGGCTACCGATAGAAAATGTCTGATCCTCAAGTTTCATTTTTATCAATAAGTATTTTTTCACAAGGTATCTGTTTTAGATATCAGTATGAAAACTATATTTTAACCAGTATAGAATAAGAAAACATGTAATATTAAACTGAAACAGAAACATGATATTTTAAGTTAAACTGTGTCAAACTAGCATACTTATACATGAATTTTAGAGTTAACGACAGAAAGTAAAGTACGCAAATTTAATCTTTCACTAAAATTTTTTCATAAAAAGAATTAATTTTAGCCATGGGTATGAAAAGTGCATTTCATTCAAGTCCAGTATAGAATAAAAGGATGTATAACATTAAACCCAAATAAACATTATATTAAGTGAACCCGTACTGTCAAAAAGCCTTATATAAGAATTTTAGAGGTACCGATAAAAAGTAATGGATTCTCAAGTTTAAAACTTTCCTTTAGATAGAATTATCTCTATAACATTATTTAATATCTACTTTAATTAATTATTATTACTAACTTATTTAATTAATGTCCTGATGTGACAAATGATGAACCAAATCAAGGCACAGCATACTTAATAATATGACTAAAACTCGCCATGGTTTATTAAGTATACGATGGAGTATAAATAATCGTCTGCTTTCTTTTTCATCACATTCAACAAGTGGCTGTCTGACACTAATGCGATAGTTCGCGGATAGAGTTCGCCTGTACGGAAACTATACTAAAATGACTGACACTAATGCTATAGTTCGCGTAAAGAGTTCGCCTATACAGAAACTATACTAAATGTCTTACTGTCTGGCAGGACTGAAAACCGTTTTGCGGAATGCTGTTATAATCGAATGACATATATTGCAGACGTATACTTTTTTTAATAGAAAGCTTATTAAAAAACATTTAGTTTAATGTACATACAAGCTACAATTACTTATTCAATAGATAAAATAAGTAAGGTACAAAATTCGCTTATTTATATAATATATAATATTCGTGTACTTATACAAAATACCCCAATTTTGATGTACATAATAGTACAGTCGTCGATGCCGGATAGTTGCCTGTGGCACGCTGCCGTAAGCCTTGATTACAATCGAGACTTCTTATATTTTAGTTTGTACTTCCCGAGGAAAAGTTTTCCTAATTTCCAACACCTCTTTTTCTTTCTTTTTGAAGGAAGCAAGTAGATAAGCAAAGAGGGTTCTGCCTCACTTCCTCGAGGATTCTGCCCCAGTTCCCCCAGGAGGCAGCGTTCCCCCTCTCTACTGCAAGCGCACCAGCCAAGCGCTATTGGACCTGGACAGGTAAAAATGACGTTACATGTTTCTAGAATATTCTGGACGGTTCTACGCTAAAGTAGTTGACCGCGGGTAATTAGCTAATCACCGCGGTTAATAAGCTTATCAGCACGACACGCGCTTTAATCAGCTTATTTGCGCATGTGCCAGGGAACTATCCTTATTGTCGCGGCGCGAAAATCCTCTAATTACCGCGTTGGATAAGTTTATTCGCGCCGCACGCGCTTTAATCAGCTGGTGTGCGCGTATTGCCGGGGATATCGCTCATTACCGCTGCGGTAAAATCAGCTAATCACCGTGATCCGCCCGCGGGCCACACACGCGAATAAACTGAACTGCGTGTATGCGGACCGCGCCGCCGACGCTGTCACCGCCGAAATTTGCAAATCTGCAGGGTTATTGGATTATTATGAGTATGCGTGTGCTTTTATTTCTCTCTTTCGCTTACATCACGTAGAGAAAACAGTGTACGGTCACGTCGACAGTTTACTACAGATACGCAACAAGTGTCGAATCGAGTAAAAGATGCGGGCGAATAGCTGAGTAACAAATCGTATTGGTATAGCACGCATCCGTATCGGACCTTGCTCAACGAGAACACAGTGTAGCTTACTACTCGAAATCAGCGCCCTCTCTCGCTCGTTCTCGCTCTCTAGCACACGCAAAACAGTGTCGAATCGAGTAAAAGTTGCGGGTGAATAGCAGCGCTCCGTGCGCTCTCTCTCTCTCTCTCTCTCTCTCTTCTTTCTCTCTCTCTCCCAAGCTGGGTTAACACACTGCCTGCAATCTACACCAAGTTTTGGGCCGGGGCGGGTCTTGCTCCCCGTCTCTTAAGGGGAAAACACTCTATGTTCTTGGGCGAGGTTAGCAACATAGTCTTCTCAATCTACTTTCACGATAAGTTCTAATATGACAGCATGCGAAGATATGGAGCATAGAGATGGTATAAAAAATGAATAAAACATCAGATAAGTAATTGGGTTAAATTTATTTTTCACAAATTCAGTATATTTTTTTAAAAGTACAGGCTCGATGATGCATGTTTTCTTTCTATTCGCATTCTGAAACGTTTTCTGTCGCGCGCTGCCTGCTCCCACTCCCCTCGACGAGCAGCGCAACTCACATAATTTCAAACATTCAGTATGCGGATAGTGGATTCTTCCTTAAAACATACACTCTTCATTTTAATTGCTTAACAACTTCTACAATAATTTCTTATTTAACGTGCATTGAGTTCAGTTTCTTGCTAGTGAAAGTGGTAATCTGCTTCTAAGATTGTGTTCTCGACACGGAAGACGTGATGGAGTATTGTGGTGGTAAAATTTTTTCAGCAGTTGAATATTCCGTAATGCACAGTTGGCTTTGTAGGCAAATTTGTGGTTGGGAGACAGTTGTTCCAGTACTTCGGATTTAAGTCTCTGCAATGATGGACAGCATATATTCTCCATATCATAGACTAGCAAATTAAATTGTTCGAGCCATTGTTTTTTCGAAAAAAATTTCAAACTCCTCGGAGGGTAATTCGCCCGAGGTCCAATACAAGCCATGGTAATTGCGCTCTAATCAGAGATTTGTGCTTTTGTACTTGACTGAGAGTCTACACCACGGCATTGGCGGTTCAAATAAAAATACGCGGCTGGAGATTTTCATAGAGTGGAGCTAGTGCCAGTACCTTGACAACAAACTCATTGACTGGTTGTTCGAAACCTTTTACATCCAGCACGTACTCCATTGCGTCTAAATGCATTCACTCGATTGCTGAGCCCTTTTATATCATTATCTCCACCATTTAGACCAGTTTTTTGACATCTCCACTTATGGGATTGCACTCGACTATAAGATCGTGTAGTATTAAACACTATGCTGAAGTCCCCAAGCGGAAGTCCGTTTCAGAGACTCATTCTGTTTGTAGCAATCGATGACGATTAGTGGAGCGTAAGCCAAGCAGCCACTCTTTTTGAGCATTGGCTTTGCCTGCTCTTTACCATAGTAAGTCTTTTGAAAGTTAGCGTACATATTGTACAGCAAAGCATACTGATTCTGTTGAATGTTGAGATTTAAATTATCATACGGGTAGTATTGTGAATTGAGAAAGAGTTTGACATTGCTTATATTGCAATGATCAAAACGGGTTTCATTGGCACCTTTTTGCTCCTTGCGATTCGTCTGAAAACCCACAATGACGAAATGAGGTTTTTCTAGCTGATTTGACGTCCAAACAGTCCAAACATGCTTCGAGGTCGTAGGTAGCAGAGGATACTCATACAATTCCCACGTACGGAAACTCATAGCTATAGGTATATCCATCTCTATATAGCTTAGCAAGCGTATCTTGTATTGATCAGACATCAAGACATAAGGCATTAACCACTCAACTCTCTTGAGATCAATTTGAAACTTTTCAAAACCTTGCTGACCAATAGCTTGAGTTTGCACAACAGTATTCAAATCATTCTTCGATCTTGTAAGAATGAGCTCATGCTTTGTATTGACCACAATTTTTCGATCGTCTTCCACCAAGACTAAAATTATACTCAGCGGTACGGATACATTAAAGTAGCAATTATTATCTAGTTTTTGAGTATCCTTGATTCAAGCCATCCTGCGTTTTCTCCAAGAAAACTCTGACTTGGACTGAATGATAGTAAACTTTTCATAAGGCTGGTCAGACCCACGTTCTTACATCTATCGATTTCTATGGCATTCAACTTCTAACGAATTTCCTCAAATAAATGACAGATGACGTAGATGACTAGCTTTGTATTGGCAACGACGGTCTATCTGCTTTGAGCAATCTCCCATACACATGCAACGAACTGCGTGAGGGTAGAAGGCAGAGATCTTGATGCTGTATGGATATACGAATCTCATCGCTGTTGTTAAAACCGTAACAGATTCGTCATATGCTGCAGGTGATTCTGACTGCAGGTTGACGACTGACTGCTTGACGATATAGTAAGCTGTTAATATAGCCTCTACCAATCTTCACATTATACAGAATACCCATATTATAATGTTGACTTGACTTGTATTGACTAAATCTCCGTCTTGATCGACGATTCGCAACTTTATTTGATTAATGGTCTTGATATTGACTGGTAAGTAAATGACTTGCGATGGAATCTCGATAATTTTATAGCCCGGTGGTACTGCCGGAAGCAACGCATATATAGTGTGCACCTTTTTACTGTTTATATATGCACCAGTTGTTACATTACATTCGATACACAAGGCATTGACCTTGAGAATGGCTACAGGTAATTCTGAATTATGTTCGATATTGTCAGCTAAAGTACGTGGAGTAAACCCCGGTAATTTACCAATAGAGTCTGTGAATCGAAAGTCAATTATAAGACTGTACTTTATAACGCTACGAAGAGTGTTGTTGTTGGGTTTGAGGCTAATCGTTATGCCTTTGGATGCGAGAGTTTTCTGCAAATAGCTCTCGATATCTTCAATTTCGTAACTACCTGTTGGTAAAGTGAACAGTTCTTCACCTATGTAGAATCGATTATTACCTTCGTCAATATTGGGTATTGAATTGAAGGTTAAAAGCTCTACAAGACCTAGAGTATAACTTTTATTTGGTGAAAGTTCAATGGGAGGAAAGTCTTGTGTTTCTAGAACAGATGGCGTTCCAGAAAGACTCTACGTAAATGAATCATGACGCCACAAATAAGACTGAACCTTTTCAGCTGCTGCATATCCTTATATATTTTTTTCCCTACAAGAATTGCAGACAAAGATGGCCACAATTGTACGAATTGTAGTCTTGGTATCTTTCATGATTGTACTTGACACTCGCAACTCGGAGATAGTCCATAAGCTCGGAGGTTGGCTGTAAATCATCAAAACTATCGAAATACACAAAATCTTTACCTCTTTTTCGATAAACCACCCAGCGAGTGCCAGGTCCACTGTCATCATCAAGATTCACAATGGGCGATTCTCGATATTTCGGTCCACTCTCTGGTAATGAGTTCCGCATAAATAAACCGCGAAAATTCAAAATTTTCAATTGGAAATATTGAGCGTATTCAAAACGTTCTTTGCATGTTGATAATGTGTTGATAATACTGTGAAATTATTTCTTAGATGGTAGCTCAGACTCGTACAGCTTTTCTTCAGAGTTAAAATAATCGTAGGGAAAATAGTATATTTCATACCTTGGGTGTAAAAGGCTGCACCCGAGGTATGAACGCTATTTTTCCATTCAGTGCACACGCGAAAAATCGCATTTTGCTCCCGCAAAATGAAGTGCAAAATCCCATTTTGCTCCCACTGAATGGAAATAGTACATTTCGACACGGGGGCGGAAGAGGATTATTTCACTCACGAGACGTTTTTCGGCCGAGCGAAGCGAGGTCGAAAATTCGAGTGAGGGAAAAATCCTCTTACGCCCTAGTCTCGAACCGTATTTTTCATCACGAGAGCCGTAAAGTCGCATCAAACATGCGATTTTGTGGTTAGAGTGACGAAAACTCCTTTTCTTTTTAATAGCTAAAATTTCTCTTCCAATAATGGTCCATATTTTGCGTCCTGGGAGAATTCATATCGCAAAATATTGAGTTCCTTTAAGTAGGATGATAATTTATCCAAAGATGATGACATGAGTCGTAAAGTGTCAATAAACCTCAAATTAATATCACTATCATTAATATGCTTTGTAAATGATATGAAGCGTTCCTTATTCATTAGTAAAAAATTCACTCTTCCTGGAAAATCTTGAGCTATATCTTTAATCAAAAAGGAAAAATTATAGGAATACTTCGAAAGTACTTATAATTGATATTGCACGATGCATGAGCAGTCCCTCGATAGCTGAAAATAAAATATCAGTTACTAGTTATAATAGAGTATTAGTTATCGACTGTTAAATATCCGTCTGTGCACAGCAAATGTATTCTTAACTGTCAGTGAGGTGACAGTGATCTCGTACACGCTCGTCGCCCAAATATTTAGCTAAAAATAACCCACTTAAGGAATGCACATAAAAAACGGACGCGCAGGCCAAAGATCCTAACGGTCATCTTTTCGCCTGCTTTCAATTTTTAGCTTTGACTCTTAAATGAAACTAAGAAAATTCAACGTTACAGATAAAATTGATTCCCCTGCCTTTTACCTTTTTATTATGCATTATCTTATTAACAATAAAATTTTGTACTTAAGAAAATATTATACACTCTAACTCTAGAATAGATAGCAAAGTTATACAATTTCTATACAATAAATATATTTAGTTACATCCAAATAATAATAATTATTAACAACGAATGATTTAAATACATATTCAATATTTTTATATATATTGACACTATATGAAACATTGATAATTAAATTCTAAGTTAATGTTATTGTAATTTAATCAATTTTCAAGATATTTTCATCGTTCTTTCACAAAAGAATATTATTCTATTGTAATCTTAATTATTATGCAATAATATTTAGCGAAATATAATTTATTATAGTCATTTAGATAGTTTAACAGTTATAGCTTAAAAAATCTTTTTTAGAAAGAGATAGAGACAGGTTTCCCTCTACAGAAGAACAGTTAGGCCCATACCAGGCGCCAGGGCATGTCATAGGAGTAAGGGGAGAAAAGCGTGTCTTCCCTACCACTCGCGCTCTTACTCGAGATGCATCTTCCACCAACGTTGCGCAAGGGTAAGGAATACCTTTTTCTTTATCTTTCTGCAACACACTGTGAGGGAATAGAAGCTCGTCCAAAAGGAACTTACGGAACCTTCGCTGGCTCACCAGAGTGACTTGGGCAGTAGTATCACCCGCTATAAGCGAAGCGAAATCTGCCAGACAGAAAGAGCCCAAAGTTGCGCCGTCGAGACAGAGCGTGTCGCGACGTCGACGTGGCAGCACGAATGTTGCGAAGCGTGCACTTATTCTATTCTGTAATTAGTTAGCCTTAATAAATATTAGTTAAACCAAGTTCAGCATTGTCCTTATTTATTGACTAATGTAAAGATATTATAATGGCGACGAAGATGCAAAAGATAAACGTGGATAAAAGTTGCACTGTTAGGTTAGAGTATAGCCACGTGTCGTCCTCATGCAAAGTTTACGAGCAGATTTAAGTTAAAAGTAAGAGCTAAAGAAAAACAAGTGAAAAGGCTTGAAAAGATAGCCAAAATAGATAATTACGGTAAATGTCAAATATAGAAGGAACTTTATCGTGGGTTCAAACGCTAAATAAAACACTTTACGCGAACGCGGAGTAGAATTAGACGAGAAAGATACATTTGACAAATTGCGCATGCAATTAAGAGAACTGATAAGAAAAGAAATCGAAAGTAAAAAAGAAACAATTGAGCAAGAGAATTCAGTCAAATTAGATAATTCAGTTACCGATAAGAGTGACACGAGTAGTGAGAGTGAGACAGAAGGCAATATGGCGGACAACATCAAAGTTGAATTTTGTCTGTAAAATGATGACTGGGAAACAGTTATTGAGCAGTTGGAAATGTTTTTCCTTGCACGCGATATCAAGGACGAAAAAAAGCAGCACATCTACTAATACGTGTAGATACGAACGCATTCAAACTAATAAAGCAACTTGTCTCGCCAGCGAAAATAAATACGAAAATTTATGCTGATATTTTTAAAGTGATGTCAGACCACTTAAATCGAAAACCGTCGGAGGTTATGGAGAGATGTTAATTCAATCAAGCCAATCAAGAGTCAAAGGAAACGGTAGCAGACTTCGCAGCGAAATTAATAGGACTGTCATTAAATTGCAAGTTCAAAAATTTGGATGACTCACTGCGCGACCAGTTCGATTAAACAATCTTGAAGCTAAAAAAGAACTGTTCAAGAAAACGGGGTTAACATTCGATGACGCTTATAAAATAGCAGTAGCACAAGAGACTGCAGATAAAAACGCAATCGAAATTTTCAAACTTAAATTCAAGTACTGATGAAGTGTTAGTAATTAGAAGTGGAATCAAGAATAATTATCAAAATAAAACAACAAACTACAAAGACGTGACGTGCTACTGTTGTGGTAAACCTAACCACACTTCGAAAATATGCAGATACAGAGATTACGAATGTCACCTGTGCCACAAATAGGGACATTTAAAAAGAGCCTGTAGAAGAAAGAAGAGAAAAAGGACAACATGAAGAATTCTGCACGAGTCCAACATTTCCAGAGAGACGACTATGGTGGAGCGGAAGAGGAAGATGACCTTTCAAGCAGCGACAATAACCCAATAACCAACTACAAGATTGAAAAACGAAGACGAGTTTTATGTTTTTAAAAGTGAGTACGAAAGTGAAGTGAATTTAATGGCAGAGCAAAAGTGTAAAAGTGAGTATAATGGTATGCCGATGTATGAGAAAATAATTGTAAATGGTATGAAAGTGAGTATGGAGGTTGATACGAGAACGTACGTTACGGTTATTTCTGAATCGAGTTACAATAAATACTTTAAAAATTGTAAAATTGCGAAAACAGATAGGAAGTTACAAGCTTATGACGGGAAAACCTTGTTGCTAATAGGAAAACTAAATGGGTTAACTGTAAATTTAAAAAATACCACGAGAGTACAGAGTTGTTTTGTATTACCTGGGGATGGACCAGCACTGATAGGTAGACAGTGGCTGGCAGCCTTTGATTTATGGCCCTTGAGGTTAGAATAAGCTTTGGTAAATAAATTAAACGATGAAACTCTAGTCCAATTACTAAGTAAAAAGATTACTATAGTAAGTTATTCAGTGATAGACCAGGGCTGTACAACAAAAGCCTATCAAAAATATATCTGCGTGAAAATGTAAAACCTATAGCCATGAAATGTAGAACGGTCGCACGTGCACTAATGCCATTGATTGAAAATGAAATTCAGAGATTAACAAAATTAGGGCATTTAAAGCCAGTAGAAATTAGTGAATGGGCAACGCCTATTGTTCCAGTGTTTAAAAGTAATGGCATTATTCGTATATGCGGTGATTTCAAAATGACAATAAATAAACATGTAATCGTTGACAAATATCCGTTACATACGATCGACGACATATTTGCGAAACTACAAGGTGGAAATACCTTTACAGAGTTAGATTGAATTGTTATATGCAATTTCCTGTCGATTAGCAAGGTTCGAAATTACTTACAATAGTGACACATAAAGGCTTATACAGATACACGCGAATTCCCGAGTGTGTTTCGCCGGCTCCGACAGATGTTTAAAAGAAAATGGATGAATGCCTTCGAGGTATAGATAGTACGATAGCTTATATTAATAACATTTATGTAACAGGAAAGACTGATGAGGAGTACTTAGAAAATTAGCATAAAGTTTGTAGTAGATTAGAAGAATGTGGTTTGTGAGTAAATAAAAGTAAAAGTTTTTTCATAAAAAATAAGCTAGAGGTATTAGGATTTGTAATTGATAAATCTGGGTTATATAAAGCAAAATCAAAAGTCGAAGCAATGGTTAAGGCTCCTCAGCCAACAAACAACAAAGAATTAGAATCATTTTTAGGACTTGTAAATTTCTATGCTAGGTTGTTAGAAAATGGATCAGTAAAATTAAAACCTCTTTATGATTTAGCACATAAAGAAAAGTATGAATGGGATGATAATTGTACTAAAGTTTTCGAATGGGTAAAGAACGAATTAATTTCACCAAAAGTTTTGGTTAATTACGATCCAAATGACCAAATACTTCTCGCATGCGATGCTTCTAATTATGGCTTATCAGCCTTATTGTCACACAAATATAATAATGGTGAAGAAAAACCAATAGCTTATGCATCTAAAAAAATACCTAAACATGAATTAAATAGGAAAATACTTGATAAGAAAGCAATGTTTATAGTTTTCGGTTTTAAAAAATACTATCAATTTATCTTTGGGAAAACAATAATTTTGAGAACAGGCAACAAAGCCTTAGGATATATACTGGGACCACGGTAGGGCATACCGCAAACTTCAGATACTATTATAGACTACAAAGATATACTTATTTTTTGTCAGGATTTCGTTATAAAATGGAACAAGTAAATTCAAAAGATAATGCTAATTGTGGTGCTCTTTTGAGGTTGCCAATAGTCGACGATACCGAAACAAATGATACAAATTTTTCTCATGTAAATTATTTTGAAGAAGGAATCATTACATACAATTGTAAAACTTTAGCAGAAGAATCTAAAAAAGACAAACTATTAATGACTGCAATTAGATATGTGACAAATATTTGGCCAAATAATGATAAAGATATGTCAAATGAGATGAAATGTATATATAATAAGAGATTAGAATTGACTGTAGAGAAAGGATGTCTTTCTTGGGGACTAAGAGCTGTGATACCAGAATAAATGAGAAAAGCAATTCACAGCAAATTACATGCAACACATATGGGAAGTGTGAAAATCAAAATGTTTGCTTGCTCATACGTCTGGTGGCCATACATTGATCGCGACATAGAAAACCTAGTAAACGAATGCAACATCTGTTCAATAGCTAGAAAAAAAACCACCTCATAATCCGTTAACTAAATAGCCATATCCAGATAAAGTATGGGGAAGGATTCATTGTGATTTCGCAAAGTTATTCAGAAAAATGTATTTATTAGTAATAGATGCTAACTCTAAATGGCTAGAAATAATTTTGTTCCACAATAATACTAAAGCTTATAAATTGATAGAAGTATTCAAAACATTGTTTGCAAGACACGGTCTACCCTTACATTGTGTAACCGACGGCAGCCCACATTTTAGAAGCGAAGAATTTTGTACATTCTTAACCAGAAATGGAGTAAAACACTCTTTTAGTCCTCCACATCACCCTGTCACAAACGGAGCAGCGGAAAATCTTGTCCAAACATTTAAAGATAAGGTGAAAAAGATTGTAAAAGGTGGAGAGAGCGTCGAAAGTGCAATTAACATGTTCCTGTTCGATTAAAGAAGCATTAAACACTGTACTACGCGCAGAAGCCCTGCTTATTTAATATATAAACGAGAATTGCGTATGAGGTTTGATCTGTTACGTCCGAATGTGAGCGAGAGTATAGAGCAAAATCAAAGAGCGTAAATTGTTGCAAGACACGGGAAAAGAAACGTTGATTTTGAGATAGGAGATAAGATATTGGTTGATGATTATGGTGTTAGGTCAGATAAATGGACGGATGGAGAAATTGTTAAACAAACTGCTCCATCTACGTACATTGTCAAAGACAAAAACGATAGAATAAAGAAACGTCACGTTGATCAAATGATACCAAAAGGTAAGTTACCTCTGCGACGTTCTTCACGTCTTAAGAAAGCAACAATTTAAAAGAGGAGGGAGAGTTGTAGTGTATGAGAGTGTTGGTTTGCAATGAGAGAGCGCTGAGTGCAACGCCGTCAAAACAGAGCAAGTCGCGATGTCGACGTGGCAGCACGAATGTTGCGAAGTGCACTTAATTCTATTCTGTAATTAGTTAGCCTTAATAAATATTAGTTAAACCAAGTTCAGTATTATCATTATTTATTGACTAATGTCAAGCCCAGAGTCAGAACGATTTACAAGCTTAGCGGACTTGTAATGTTTTTGGAAGTTTAATAAATTTAAAGTGAATTATATTTTTATTTCTTTTATTTTTCATTCCCCAAAATTCAAAACATTACGGACTTTGATCCAAGAAGGCTTTGACCTTATTTAAAAATATAATTATCGAACATTGCGAGCTTTTAGCTCAAGAAAGCTTTGACCTTATTTAAAAATATAATAATCAAACCTTACGAGCTTTTAGCTCAAGAAGTCTTTGTCCTTATTTAAAAAGAAACATTGTAACGAGGTGTTTGGCTGGTGGACGGAAAACGATAAAATCTATGTTTCAGAGAAGCTCCATCTAAGATGCTCAGGGAGCCAGGGTTGGTAGATGGAGGTTAGGATGGAAATCTTTTTATCGTAGGAGAATAACCGGGTATACTCCAATGAATTAAGTTTAACAATAGTTTATTTAATATTACTAAACTTAACAATAATTGTACAAAATTAATAATAAAAAAAAACAATATATAAACAAGCCTCGTGCTTATCTTTTGAAGGAGGCGTCCTGTAACAAAGCAAAAAAACAAAACACAAAAAACTAATTTATTCACGAGTGCATCTTATTTACTAGCGCGGTAAACTAACCCTATTCAACGGTTTATGTAAGTTTTTAAATCTTAACACGTGTGCGCATGGATTAAAAGTTTAATCTCACTATCCTCCACAGATCTCTAATAACACGTGTGCGCACGAATTATCGGAGATAGGTGGAGGTCTAATCAATTTCAGGTTTAGATCAGTCTCGGTACAATCACTCCTCGTGTGCACACGGGTCGAGAGCCGTATTCCGACTGGCACAGGTACGGGGAAAACTCCTGACACTTGAGACGTGTGCTCACGACGCAAGTCTAACGGTTTCTCTTTAAATCTAGTTTCTGTCAGCCGTGTGCGCACGACTGACTAATACTAGTACTAATCAAGAAAAGGTACGTTCAGCTTGGTATAGGCATTAAACGTGTGCGCACGATTAATACGAATACTTAGCAGTAGCTTCGCCCGTTCGGCTCAGTCGCTGGTCCGAGCGAAACTGATTTTCGGCAACGAGAGTGTTGAATATAAAGGCCGATCGAGTATACATTAGTATATCTATAGCGCGTGCACTACTGTACTATACTATCGTAGGCGCGCGAGCGGCCGCTGTATATCTATATCTTAATCGGCCTCTCCCTTTTGATCCAATATTTTCACATAGTACTCTGGTGAGGGGAAATTTATCGGATTCCTCATTGTGCGGATCTTCGCTCTCGCTTGCCGTGCTTCGCTTACAATTGATATTCCGAACTTATTCTAGCTACATTTAATATTCTCTTTAATCATTTTCCCATTATTTATTTATTACTATTATTACTGCAATGTATGCAGGTGCATCGTTGCAACATTATTAAAATTACGAGCTTTTAGCTCAAGAAGGCTTTGCCCTTATTTATAGTAAATACAAAAAGAAATAGAACTTACTAGATTTTAGCTCAAGAAAGCTTTGCCCTTATAATAATATACAAGCTTTGACGCTTAGTATATTTAACTTAATTTTTGATTATTTGTAACAACGAGGCTTTATTAAGGTAAAATCATATACAAGCATTAATGCTTAAAATTCGAATATTCCGGTGTGTAACAGACGACCCTGGTTGTAAAACCAAGTAGGGACCTCAGTGCTCACCATACTTTTCCAAAAACACACACAACACGGCCTGAATATACGACCCTGGTTGTAAAACCATAAAAGGGACATCAGTGGCGGCAAGGAGGAATAATATCTTGCATTATACCTCCAACTAACAACACTCCTACACTTATACCGCCAGGTGTCGGACTTTCGGCTACAATGCCGTAGAGAGTTAGTCCTCGCAATGAAACACAATACACATACGCCGCTCGGTATCAGACTATCGGGTTTTACCCGTAGAGAGTTAGTCCTTGCAACTAAACAATACTTACGCTAGATTGAGTAGGACTCCTTGGTTTTACTCGTAGGGAGTTAACCTTACTAAGGTAAAAAAAATCAGCGTGAATTTTTGAGGGTCGGGCTTTCAGTATTAGTAGCTTTAGAAAGATAGCCCTCAACAAAAAAATTCGGCTGTATAAAGCAGATGGCCGATTCGTCTGGGATAATTAACCATGCTGCCTTAGGGAAATAAAATAATAAAAAAAATAAAAATTCCCTTTACGAGCTAGTGAGTGAAAACTCAGGCACAAAAACAGTGACAGCATACATTAACTTGGACGTTACATACATATTTATTTTGGAGACCCCGGAGGGATCGATTCGTTTCTGTAGTTAGACTGAAGTAATCGGACAATCCAGTCACCGCGTCAGGGGGTTGCCGGATTAATAAGAAATTTTTAAAAAAAGGGGAAAAAAGCATTAATAAGTACTCTTTCAGACAAAGAAGATAACTTTAAAATTATTATAATAAATAAAATAAAATAAATTCGAATAGCAGTTATTTTAATAATAAAAAAAATCAAACTAATGAACGAAAAATTTCTTCTGACAGTGGAGAATAGAGGAATATTGGTCAAAGCCACTAAACTAGGTAAAGAGGGTAGAGAAACAGCGCGCAAGGCGGCGCAAGGAGTGCGTGAATACACAGCGCAAGGTCGCAAAAATCTACGCAGCAGAGAAGCGAGCGATTCTAGCAAAAGCAAGTGAAGGTAGGAGTCGGGAAGGCCCCCGAATTAAAAAAAAAAGTTATAAAGAGTATCTGGCGAAGAAAAAAATAACCAAAAGATAGAAGTAGATTTAAAATATATAGAAGAATACAAGTAGGCTCAGTAAACATTAATTCCAAAAAATAAAAAGAGTATTCATAAATTCTTAAAAAAATATATAATAATACCCTTCCCTTAATATATTTTAGTTTTAAGAAAAAATACTTAATATTCAATACTTGTAATAATATAAATATTAAAATATTTTTTTTTATTTTCAAAAAGAAACAATTAAAATCTTTTAATATTGGTATAAAGTAGAAATTTTCACCTATCTACTATAGTTTTAACTACTGGATATATTAATCATTTAAATAATTTATAAAAGTGTGCCTTGCATGCATAGAATAGTTTCTTGTAATTATTGGTTTTTTAAAATTATGTTTTTTATGAATTATTAAAATAATTATGTTTTTAACAATTAATTAAAATAAAAAAGGGGTAATCCTTATTTTTCGATTTAATACCGAAATTTGGCTTGCTTGCCGTATCACTAAATAAAGGATATATTTATAATTATTTAACTGAAACGTATATTTTATAAAAAAATTTTAAATAAGTTTTTTTATACTTTGTCAGTAGAGTTTCTCTTGACTGACACAAGGTTAATTAATCAAGGAATAAAATTAGAATTAATTATCGATATTAATTTAATCATGATACCCATAATTTCCTTCAATGTAAATAAAAATTACTTGCATTCTCAAATAGAACAGCTCTGGCAACGCGTAAACCACCTACAAATTTGGGCTGATAGCGTGAGTCTTTGTACTGAGTCTCTCAGTAATAGTATTGAAAAACTTAGAATTCACGATAATGCACAAACTAATATTAACTGCACATATAAACATAAACTGCAGCAGGTTTTCAACAAGGGCTTACAAGTGCCTATGGTATTAGCACAGCATATGAGCCAGACACAAAAATCTTTTGCAAAATTTAATTCGTGAATCGATCAGCTAGAAAATCAAGTATCAGATATAAGCGAAGAATTTCAGAAATTAAATAATAATGAATAAATTGGTTTTAAAATAGTAACAAGTAAAGAAAATTTTTGAATTTATAAATATTAACAAAAACAAATACATATACATAAGTATACAGGATGTTAAAGCGAAGTAGGATAGGCTCTACGTCATTGGATAGAGCGGAAAATTCTAAGCAAAAAATCCTATTGCAACTTTTCGATCCGAGCAATATTCATTGAGTAATCATCGATTGAAAATTAGCCGAGCGGGCCAATCAGGAGAGAGCTATAGCAGAAAGCAAAGCGCCAGGCGGGTGGAGAGAGGCAGCCCGCCAAGTATCTCTGCTTTAGCTCTCTCCTGATTGGTCCGCTCGGCTAATATTCAATCAATGATTACTCAATGAATATTGCTCGGATCGAAAAGTTGCAATAGGATTTTTTTCTTAGAATTGTCCACTCTATTCAATGCCGTAGAGCCTGCCCTACTTCCCTTTAACACACGATATATTGGACTTATTTTCCAAAGCTATTATGATTTAATAGTTTTAATTGAAATAAATTGTTTTTAAACTAGTACTAATTGTAATTCAAATCTTAAAGGTAGTTAAAATAAAAATAAAATGAAGACTCAACGTCTAGAATAAATAGGAATGCGGCTTCGAAAGATTCGGAATTAAGGAATGAAATTAAGGCTTTTAACCCATTAAATCGTTTCTTTCCGAATAGAAATTTAAATCGAAGTGTTAAGGAAAGAACCACGTCAAGAGAGACCGAAGGTAAAGGAGATACTACTATTAGTGAAGAACTAATAAATCTTTAAGCCCAGGAAGACTTGCAGGATATACCGTTAAGCAGTATTAATTCAGATCTGTTGGATCTCAACAACACCATTCTAAACAGCACTATCGTTAACAGTACTACTGTTAACGGGAAACAATCTCTAGTTCCAACTCTTGCACCTCTGAAAATCATGGCAGCTCAATCAATATCGTTGAACGATGCGCTTAAGGTTGTACCGGCATTTGACAGGAAAAACATTCCTTTAAGTGCATTCTTTGAGGGATGTGATGAAGCTAAAGAAATGGTTTCGAAACAGGATGAGCCTAAGTTAACGAAATTAATCAGATTCAAACTAATCGGAGAAACGAGAACATCCATACACGGACCAACTTTTACAACGGTAGAGGCTCTGAAGGATTTCATTAAAATGATTTACGCTCCGGCAAAATCATATCATCAGCTGCAAGGAGAATTGGGGAACGATTTTCAGGGAGATGACAAATCAATCATCTCTTTTGCAAATCGTATTAAGGATATAGAAAGGACGATAGTAGAAGCGTACAAGGTGTCGAAGGGCAACGTAGACGATGTATCCAGAACCTCCATAGAGCAATCAGTAGTAGAATGCTGTAAAAACGGGTTAAAACCCGAAATTCAATCAAATATGGAGAACGCTATTCAAATAGCAGATATCGTTAAGAATGCCATCAACACGGAGTGAGTTCTAGAAACCACCAATGCTTTAAGAAACTCGAATAGGAGATTATCCGAAAAACCAAAGGATAATAGAAAATTAACATTTTTGTGCCAAACATGCAGAGTAGAAGGACACGAGACGAATAATTTTCGAGTAAATATTTGCCAGTTATGTAATAATAATGGACACACATCTGATGTCTCTAACTCAACAACATATTAGTTGCCAAATTTGCACAAATAGACCAGACCATTCAGCAAAGAATTGTAACAGTAATAACTTAATTGTTGGTCAGCTGTGTACAAAACTCAGCCATAAAACCATAAATTGTTTTTTTAAAGGTTTGGAGGACTCAATTAATCGTCAAAATACAAATCAAGGGACACGGTAGCGCCCCCGATGGCAAGTATGAGAACCGCAGGGCGCAGACGAGCCTTCCTATTATACTTTGAATTTGCTTTTTAACTTCAAAAATCTTTTGACCATATCTATTAATTTATGCTTTACATTCGTTTTATGAAGTTTTGTGGGACTTAATTAATAGATTCTAAATTTCTACTTTAAATTCAAGTTATCGTCAATGCTAATTTTCGTGCGACTATTTCCTTTCACTAAATTTTCGGCTGACGCTATATATAGATATATAAATACGTACAAAAAGAGGATCAGAATTCAGCCACTATATATAGACATACAAACACGTCAAAATTTCGATAAATATTCTCAACGTCGCGACAAGAGAAACGCCCACGAAAGATGAGGATTATGTTGGTTACGCTATATTGATGGTAGGTGGTCCGTGAGAGGTCCAATGCCGACAAACTTCGGTCCGACTACACGGCGAGTATGAGCGCTAAGAAGGTGGCACGCGCGCAGCAGTGAAGCTCGTTAGAAACAACTCTCGTATAACTGCTCCTGCTGTGTTGCGCTGCTCTACCTCTTCACCTCGCATGGTACACTAGTAACTCAGAGTATGATTTGGGCTCTATTATCCTTTCGCGATGCCTCACTTTTCTTCTTTTAAATACATAGTTTAACGACAATTTATCGAGTGGTTCAGACGCTATAGATAGATATACAAATACATACAAATTTCTTCCCGATACAAGTCTATTCCATGTATGTCATCATCAAGATATTACAAGTAGAAACTAATAATACAAAATATAGGTAACATATAGAAAATATTATAATATATATATAGATATATAAATTAAATATTCGAAGACGCCGAAAAAAATTGTATATTAATATAATATAATCATATTATACTCTGTCTAGGTGTGAATGATGATAATTATGTTTCGATGTGGAATTCGGTCGTATTGGAAGTCTAGGTGTAAAGGGTCGCCGATGATGGAGTCTAAGTAGTGCGCCCCGCAGGTTTTTGTGTCTAGGTGTGAAATTTGATCGTCTCGATATCTAGGTGTACAGGGTCGCCGATAGAGATGTCCAGCTAATGCGCTCCATAGCTTTTCGTGTCAAGGTATGGAAATTGGACGTACTGGATGTATAGGTGTATAGGGTCGTTGATGATGGGGTATAACTAGTACGCCTTGTACCTTTTCGTGCCTAGGTGTGGAATTTGACCGTATTCGATGTCTAGGTGCATAAGGTCGCCGATGATGGAGTCTAAGCAGTGCGCTCCGAAGCTTTTCGTGTCTAGGTGTGGAAATTGGACGTACCCGATGTCTAGGTATATAAGGTCGCCGATGATGGAGTCTAACAAGTGCGCTCCATAGTTTTTTGTATGAAGGTGAGGAAATCGGTTGTACTCGATGTCTAGGTGCATAAGGTTGCCGATAATGGACTCTAACTAGTGCGCTCTGTAGCTTTTTATGTCTAGGTGTAGAATTGGACCGTATTCGATGTCTAGGTGCATAAGGTCGCCGATGATGGAGTCTAGGTACTGCGCTCCGGAGCTTTTCGGGTCTAGGTGTGGAAATTGGACGTACCCGATGTTTAGATATATAAAGTGGCCGATGATGGAGTCTAAAAAGTGCGCTCCGTAGTTTTTCGTATGAAAGTATGGAAATTGGACGTACTGGATGTCTAGGTGTATAGGGTGACCGATGACGGAGTCTAAGTCGTGCGCTCCGAAGCTTTTCCTGTCCAGGTGTGGAAATCGGACGTACCCGATGTCTAGGTATATAAGGCCGCTGATGGTGGAGTCTAACAAGGGCGCTTTGTAGCTTTTCATGTCTAGGTGTAGAATTTGACCGTATTCGATGCCTAGGTGTATAAAGTCGTCGATGATGGAGTCTAAGTAGTGCGCTCCGATGCTTTTCGTGTCAAGGTATGGAAATTGGACGTACTGGATGTCTAGGTGTATAGGGTCACCGATGATGGAGTTTAAGTCGTGCGCTTCAAAGCTTTTCGTGTCTAGGTGTGGAAATCGGACGTACCCGATGTCTAGGTATATAAGATCGCCGATGATGGAGTCTAACATGTGGGATCCATAGTTTTTCGTATGAAGGTGTGGAAATCAGTCGTACTCGATGTCTAGGTGCATAAGGTCGCAGATGATGGAGTCTAAGTAGTGCGCTCCATAGGTTTTCGTGTCAAGGTGTGGAAATCGGACGTACTCGATGTCTAGGTGTATAAGGTCGTTGATGATCGAGTCTAACTAGTACGCTTTGTACTTTTTCGTGTCCAGGTGTAGAATTTGGCCGTATTCGAGGTCCAGGTGTATAGGGTCCTACCTGTATAGGGTCACCGATGATGGTGTCTAAGTAGAGCGCTCAGTAGCTTTTCGTGTCTAGATGTGGAAATCGGACGTACTTGATGTCTAGGTGTATAACGTCGTTGATGATCGAGTCTAACTAGTACGCTCTGTACTTTTTCGTGTCCAGGTGTAGAATTTGACCGTATTCGATGTGTAGGTGCATAAGATCGCCGATGATGGAGTCTAAGTAGTGCGCTCCGAAGCTTGTCGTGTCTAGGTGTGGAAATCGGACGTACCCGATGTCTAGGCGTATAAGGTCGCCGATGATGGATTCTAAGTAGTGCGCCTCGCAGATTTTTGTTTCTACGTGTGAAATTTGATCGTCTCGATGTCTAGGTGCACAGGGTCGCCAATAGAGATTTCCAGGTTATGCGCTCCGTAATTTTGCGTGTGAAGGTGTGGAAATCGGTCGTACTCGACGTCTAGGTGCATAAGGTCGCCTATGATGGAGTCTACCTAGTGCGCTCCGTAGCTTTTCGTGTCTAGGTGTAGAATTTGACCGTATTCGATGTCTAGGTGTATAAGGTCGCTGATGGTGGAGTCTAACTAGTGCGCTCTGTAGCTTTTCATGTGTAGGTGTAGAATTTGACCGTATTCGATGCCTAGGTGTATAAGGTCGCAGATGATGGAGTCTAAGTAGTGCGCGCCGTAGCTTTTCGTGTCATGATGTGGAAATCGGACGTACTCGATGTCTAGGTGTATAGGGTCACCAATGATGGAGTCTAAATAGTGCGCTCCGTAGCTTTTTGGATCTAGTTGTAGAATCTATGGGTATAAGGTCGCCAATGATGGAGTCTAATTAGTGCGCTCCGTAGTTTTTTGTGTGTAGGGATAGGATTCGGTAGTCGTCAATGTGTAGGTGTACAGAAAGGCCCATAATGGTGTCCTCATAGACATGTACGACTCTATATATATGCGTATATGTGTGATTCTGCGATTCTTAAAAGATTGTTCACAACGGCTGGATTTTTGCGAAATGAAAGTTGCGTAAATTATATAATAAACTAAAACCTTACAACCCCCGACCCCAACGATGTTCGTCTGCGGCGCCCAATTCTATTTCCGGTCGCTATTATGTATTAAGATACGAAAATATTACTAATGAAATATTGTGATACGCACCAGAATATCCCAGAAGATGACAATCCATCTATTTTTTTTCTGTGATCTCCCAGAAAGATGCATTTGTCGCAGAAAGTAACAATGCATACTATAAATTGTCCCAGAAATAGCAAAGCTTGACTATTTATATAT
>UELV01079080.1:0-16743 GCA_900490015.1 Megastigmus stigmatizans | reverse complement strand
TACATGCACATATAGCTAATATTATATACATACGTATTCGTTTAAAGACTTCCCAAGTCGTTCGAGACCAGAATTTGGGATAAAAAGAGGAAAATTAGTGAAAAAATCGTATTTTTGTGAAGGTACGGCAATTAATGGTTATTTATTTATTATAGAATCATTAAATGTGGTAGGTTACATTTTATACTACCGATTTGCGCAATATAATTTAATATAATTACAAGTAATAGGTAAAAATACGGATTTTTTGGTATTTCCAATTTTTCACCGGTTTTAAGCCGCCATTTTAAGTCTGCCATCTTGAACTTGAAAATCCTATGGGTACCATTTGAAAGGTTAGGCAAAAAATGCACGGTCTGTAAAGGACTTAGCTGCTCTCGCATATTAGAACCAATCGAAAATTTTGATTGAAAAAAAAAAATAATACAAGAAAAACAGCGTTTTTTTCAATTAAAATTGAAAAAAAATTTGGAAAATGGAAAAATTTGAAAATTCTGTCGCCGGAATCTGAAAGAGCACCCTCAAAAATAGTGGGGTATGTCGTTTTACATGATTAAAAATATAAGTTCTAAGAAATTTTCATTATGTAATCATGGTGATCAGAACAGTTATCTACAAAGAACTCTGGATGTTTTTTAACGCACAAATTTTAATTAATTGAAATAAATATTTACTGATACCTTTATAATGAGACAAACTATTAAATTCAAATTCAAAAATTTCGTAGCAGATAAGAATTATTGAAAAGAATGGGTTGGTCGTAGCCTTTAAACTGCTGCACAATTTCCCTTTCATTGATGAATAAGCTTTACATAACAATAATAAATCATCTGGTGAACTTAAATCGCAATCGTTATTAATTAACCTAATTTAACAATAGTTACAACAAAATTTGTTAATGCATTTAAGCCCTAGATAACCTGTTACGTACATTCTTGAACAGCTTTGGAGGTGAGTTACAATTTGATCTTCTTTTTTATCGTGAACTTGATCATCATCATGTTTAATCAATTTCAGGCCTACGGTGGCTCGGTCGGTAGAGCGATGGGCTCGTAGTCCGGCGGTCCCGGGTTCGAGCCCAAGTCTCGGCCGATTGACACAAGCACCTCTGTAAAAATATTACATGTGCTTTGTTTACAAACATACCGTAGACCTCTGTCGCTGATTAGCACCGCATGGGAGCATAAATAGAGCGACGTTAAAATTAAAAAAAAAAAAATTAATCAATTTCGTTATTAATAAACCACGCTTCAATATTTTTATTAATTATTTCGTTACTGACGGTGACTGTAGACTCGTCTATATTTTTTTGAAAATTGGATGTTAATAAGTGGGTGTCATCAGGTTCGCAATTTGTACCGACAGGAAGAACTAATAAGATTATCATTATCGCGTACTGTAAATTTCTTCGATCGCGGTTGGATTATCATTATTCCCGGATCGAGATGAAATTAAACCGAAAAAATTTTCTAATTTATCTTGGCATAATCTACATGTTAATAAGTACAGTTTACCTTCTTTTCGTAGCTGATTCCACAATTATAAAACACCATTAATAGTTATAAGAAAACTTTCAAAACCATAGGGATTTTTACAACTATCTATTCCATTGTTCAATCCACATTACAGCATCTCGAAGACATGCTTCAATTTTAAGATTTTTTTTTTTCAGACAAACCGCGTTTTAAGAGTTTAGGATCATTAGGACAATGAGAGTTCAGACAATCAAAAATATCGTTATGATTTTTGCTAAAATTCGCGGTCGCGATGGTTGATGAATTTTGCAAGGTACCGGAAGTAGCACCTGCCATTAATGCCGAATAAGCTGAATAACTGAAAATTTGTGCAGCTAAGTTTACGTTCATTTTTTCAAAATTATTGGGATTTATATATCGATCCGTTAATTTAGGTGCTACCTTGCACGGTTTAAAACGCTCTATTTCTCTTATTTTATTTATTTATTTATTAACCAGCGTAAAGATATACAAATTTGAAAATACAATTGTACATACATAATACGTTACAAGTAAGTAGCCCAGCAGAGGAAAAACTTCCTGTTCGCTGGTCTGGCTCCATATAAACTAAAATACTTAAAATCTAATTACTTATTACTAAAGTTGAATGTTGAAAAACGCAAAAGTGCACCTCAGACTTGAGCCTAGTAACTTAGTTACTAGGTAAAATCAGATGTGTAAATTTACATGCGATAGTTAGTTTAATTCTCATTTCTTCACCAATATCTAATTAACATAGAACTCGCTTTCGTATACATTTCTGTTGATGCATTCCTACTTCTCTTGTAGATCTCGTTCTCAAAGTTGCTAAGCCTTACTGGACATGTAAGTTCAGCTACACAAGTAACCCTATATTGAGGAAACATTTCTCGATGTTGAAGGGCAGAATCACATTTACATGTTGATGTAAAAACAATGCCATCTAACACAATTACGTCTTTGTATTTTGGGTGTCTTGAAATCGGTTACATCGAGTTTCCGATTATATAATCGCGATTAATTAAATTATTCCTAATACATTTTAAAATACGAGGACCGTCAAACCCGAAAGTGTCGGTTATTAATTTCGACAAATGGCCGATCTTTATTTACATTTAATTCCGATATAGCTTTCTAATTTGGAGCATCTTGATCGCAAACCATGTCTGACTTTGAACCCTATTTCTTCAATAATATTTACAACATTTAGTACGATTTGTTTTAGCGTATGAAAGAGGACCATCTGTTGGAAAATACATCAGATGCTGTTTCCAGTCATGCGTTAATCCACTTAACATAAAAACTAAAACTGATAAAAACTAGAACCGAATATAACAACTTAAAATTTCGAAGGAAGTGAAAGACAAAAAGAAAAAGAAAATGTGCCAGGTGGTTAATAATAGTATTAGTGATGTACAAGTAGGAAGGTACTTGATGCGTGAAAAGTAAAAGTTGCATAAGTGTATAATAATTTGACACAGTAAATATAAATAAACTTTCGTAAATGTCGGACCAACAAAAAACGTTAAGTTGGGTTATTACAATCATTTTTACACTTTTAAATAAACAAAGTTTGATCAATGAGTTACGTGATCGTGGTGTTAAAGTAGACGAAAGTGAGAGGTTTGATGAAATAAGAGAAAAGTTACGCGAAATCATTCGAGAAGAAATAAAAAAAAAAAAAAAAAAGAAACTGCAGCTGTAAATTTGGAAAGCGAAGACATGGATTATAGTTCAGAGGGCGACTCAATCGAAGACACAGATTATAGTTTAAAAAGCGACTCGACAATGGCTGACAACGTCAAGCTAGAGTTTTGACTAAATCAAGACGACTGGGAGACGTTCACGGAACAATTGGAATTTTTTTTCATTACCAAAGATGTAAAGGATGAAAAAAAAGCTGCACACATGCTAGTAAAGGTAGACACAAATGCATTTCAACTCATCAAGCAGTTAATTGCACCAGCGAAAATTACGGAAATGCCATACGATGACATAGTAAAGGTTATGTTTGATCATTTAAAACTAAAACCATCTGAACTCATGGAGCGGTGTACCTTTAATCAGGCAAATCAAGAAAAATTGGAGTCGGTAGCCGAGTATGCGGTTAAACTCAGAAAATTAGCATTAAATTGTAATTTCAAAAAGTTAAATGAATCATTGAGAGATCAGTTTGTGTGTGGTTTGAAATGTATGGATACAAAGACAGAACTTTTTAAGAAAGAAAAATTAACTTTTGAAGAAGCATACAAACAAGCACTTGTTCAAGAGTCGGCACCAAAAAATGCAAATAAAGCTATGAACACACTGACGTCAAATGACTCGAACACAGATGGCGTATTAGCTATCAGAAACGACAACAAAAAATATTATCTAAGTAAACAATCAAAAACACAGCAGTCAAATAAAAAAGACTTCAAAAGTATCATGTTATTGTTGCGGCAGGCAAGGTCACACAAAAGCTATTTGTAATTTTAAAGATGCCGCATGTCATTTATGTAAAAAGAAGGGGCATTTAAATATTATTTGCAGGAATAACAAAGAAAGAAAACAGAACGTACAGGAACGAGTTCAACACATGCAGAGATATGACTACGGTGAAGCAGCAGAAGACGGTGACTTGTCCAGAAATTAGAGCAGGAGTGAAGAGGATTTCTACTGTATCCAGAGTGAAAATAAAAATGAAATGTGCAAAGAAGAGAAAAAGTGTAAAAATGATTGCGAGGGTACGCCGATGTATGAAACCGTTTATGTAAATGGTGTTAAATTGCCCATGGAAATTGACACAGGCACATATGTAACAGTTTTATTGGAAAATTTGTATGAAAAATATTTGAAAAATTATGTTATTGTAAAAACTAATAGAAAACTGCGTACATACGATGGAAAAGCATTGTTATCCGTAGGAAAATTAACAAACTTAACCGTAAAATTTAAAAATCAAACATGCATTTTAGATTGTTTTGTCTTGCCAGGGTCAGGGCCTGCTCTAATAGGACGACAATGGTTGGCAGATTTCAAAGTATGGCCTTTGATATTAGGAAATGCGAATAATGATTCTATTTACAAATTAGACACTGTTAATTTTCATGAGAGTTTGAGTAAAAAATACGCATAACTATTTAGTAAAGAACCAGGGATATACAATAAAAGTAAATCTAAGGTTCATTTAAAAGAAAATGTAAAGCCAAAAGCGCTGAAATGGAGACCAGTAGCGCATGCGTTAGCCCCACTAATTGAAAATGAAATAAGTAGACTAGTTGAATTAGGGCATTTGAAACCAGTTAATATCAGCAAATGGGCAACTCTTATTGTCCCAATTTTTAAAAGTAATAGCAAAATTAAAATTTGTGGAGATTTTAAAGTAACTTTAAAAAAGCACATCATAATTGACAAATATCCTTTGCACACAATAGACGATATATTTGCAAAATTGCAAGGTGGAATTTCATTTTCTGAGTTAGATATGACGCATTGCTATATGCAATTTCCAGTGGACGACGAAAGTTCAAAATTACTCACAATTGTCACTCATAAAGGTCTTTATATTTTTTTTTTGCAAAAAAAGGTCGAGAAATTAAAATACTTATATTTTTTATTGATAATTATAGTATTTAAGTCTTTGCTTATACCACTCAAAACTGGTCTTGTAAGTCACACTTATTCAAAAGATATAACAAATCAAACTTTCAACTTAAAACCATTATTGCAAAAAAAAAACTAATAATTATTTTGCTATAAATAAGCGCCATTTTGTTAAGCATCAAAAGGACTATAATTTTTGAGATTATCAAAACGATTCGCCTTTAATTGTCATTTTGACAGTGACACAAATTTACATAGTGAGAAATTCACCTTTTTCATGTCTTTTTGCAATATAACAGTATCAAAAAATAAAAAATGGTTTTACAAATTGATAAAGTTGTATAGGAAATTCAATTCTAAACACTTTCTGTGCTACTCACTTTTTCGTACGAGGCAAAGAAAAAAAGTTATGAACAATTCCGATTTCCACACCTGGACATGAAAAGCTACGGTGCGCACTACTTAGACTCCATCATCGGCGACCTTAAACACCTGGACATCGAATGCGGTCAAATTCTACACCTAAACACGAAAAGCTACGGAGCGCACTAGTTAGAATCCATCATCGGCGACCCTATAAACCTAGACATCGAGTACGATCGAATCCCACACCTAGACACGAAAAGCTACGGAGCGCACAATTTAGACCCCATCATCATCGACCTTATACATCTAGACGTCGAGTACGTCCGAATTGCACACCGTGACATCATTATCGTCGTCCCCATGCATCTAGATCTATAGATTATAATATAAATTTAAGCGCACTACTTGGACAACATCATTGGCGACCCTGTTCACTTAGACATCGAGTACGACCTAATTCCACACCTAGACATGATTATCGGTGACCCTATACACACCTAGACAGAGTCATATAATGATATTAATATACAATTTTTTTCGGCATCTTCCAATACTTAATTTATATATATATATTATTCTCTATGTTACATATATTGTATTATAAGTTTCTACTTGTAATATCTTGATGACATACATAGACTTGTATCGGGAAGAAATTTGTACGTATTTGTATATCTATGCATGGCGTCGTAACCACTTTCAGCGTTGGATCCTTTTTGAGCGTCGATCCTCTTTTTGTACGTATTTGTATATCTATATATACAGTCAGCCGAAAATTTAACGAAAGGAAATAGTGGCCTGAAAATTAGCATTGGTGATAACTTAAGAACAAAATAATCTTTGGGGGTGAAACTTTTTTCAATTAAAGTGGAACTTTAAAATCTATTAATTAAGCCCCGCGAAACTTCATAAAACCAATGTAAAGCATAAATTATAATAATAGAAATGGTCAAAAAATTTTTGAGGTTAAAATGCAATTTCCAAGTATAATAGGAAGGCTCGTCTCCCCCCTGCGGTTCTCATATTTGCCATCGGGGGCAAATATGAAAACCGCAGTAGCCCCTTGATATTACTTAACCTCCAGGCGTCCGGGAAGGGTCAGATATGGCCATTAATCCAATCAACTATCAAACTTAATAAATACATAGAGAATTAATATTTTATTGATCAAAAATGAAAAAAAAAGGGGCTACACAATTACCACATCCACGTCGTTAGCCCTGGGTGATGCTAATGGGGATTGAGATCGAGATTTGAGCTGGACCTAATTTCGATAAAATTGTAAAACAATCAAACTGTACATTAGGCCTACTATACAAGCAGTTTCTTCGCTATTAGGAAGTATATTACTAATTCAGGGATCCTCGAAAGGTCGAATACAAAATTTATTATAAATTTTCTGGTTTTCGAAAAGCTCGTCGAAATTCCTATTTTTTCGACAATAATAAACATGTCTGAAGGGTATTTTCAACTAAGTAAAGGTTAAATGTACGCCGTATAGTGATTGAATGCTCAAAATATTATTAAATGCCAAAATTCTTAAAAAAAAAAAAAAAATGTATATTCCCAAAACCTTCCCGGCCGGCAAGGGTCAGATCTGGCCACCATTTTGGTCGACCCATATGTGGGGTCCATTGAAGATCATTTGTAGGCAAAATGTTCTTTAAAGTTTTATTTTATCTCTTTCTTAAATGCCGGCCACCTGGAGGTTAAATAGTTAAATAAATTTTGCAATGTATATTAAGATTATATGCTTAATTTAAAACATATTTTTCTTTAGTTTTGTGCTTCTGTGTGACGAAATGTCACAGCGTATATTCCGGATACACTGCGCGCCCATCCGACCGCTAGGCGGCGAAGGCGCAAGGGATACATGGAGCAGCATATACCGGCGGCTCTCCCACTACTAGAAAAGTATTCCGTAGGATACATATAGACCCGTGAGGATCCGACTGGGTGGCGTTCGAGGAAGCTAGCTCTGGTGATCTAGCTCGCTCGATCTCCCATGTGAGATAGGTGGTTTCGCCTTTCTGATCTTTTGTAAAAAGGCTTGGTGGTTAAAGAGACTGCAAGGAGTTGACCTATAGTCTCCCCCCTATGTGTAACCGCACACGCCTAAGCTGGTCGTCAGTAAGTCTACTTAGACTACCGTACCGTACCGTCACCTGTCCGTAACGCCGCCGTCAGAAGGCAACGACAACGAGCTACGGTGATTCCGGTCGCACACTTGTAAATAGGCGTGTTATTCATTTTTAGAATTCAAATATTGGCCCTGCCTTATGGGGGATCAACTGCGCTAGGGGAGCTTCACTTTGACATGAGAGTCTATACTTCTATTAAGGTCTATCTTCGTTGACCTTATTACTGGTAGACTAATGCAGTTTTTATAGAAGGTACGATTTTTTAATAGATTTCAGGTATTTGTTGTCGTTACGAAACATATGTGCAGTAAGGTTTGATGAAAAAAGTCATGGAGTGTCTCTAATCTTATGTTCCAATACAGCAATACAAATTACTATTCTATAGCAATTTTTGTTACCTTACTTCTAGTAAAGTAAACCAGATTATTAAAACAGGTTCGATTTTCTTATAAAAATCTTATACTATTGCAATTTTCAGTTTAACATGAAATGTGATATCTGAATCGGTTAATTCGAAGTGGAGTTCCTTTCCAAATTTTTCATAAAAGATTCAATTTTCATAATTCTTTTTAGGATAGATACAAATTTGATGTTAGATTCGATTTGAGAGAACAAAAAACATAAAGATAGAGAGATCTACTGTCCTGCGAAAGGCAGTATTTTTTATTGTCAAAAAAGTTTCGAATTTCCGTTCATTTTCAGCAACCGAAAATACTTTATTGATTTTCTAGGTACTTTTCCTTAAATCTTTGTTCATTTATCTCTTAGGCGTAGGCTAATCTCGTAGGCGTGAGCCTCTCTCTCATCACACGTATAATTGTGGCAAAAGGCCGGGCAAATCAACTCTGTGAATTGTGCGAATGAACTGAATATATTTTAAAATAAAAAACTATTAACGATTCACTCAATTTTTGTTATTATTTTTGTTACGATATATTGAATACAGTCGCATAGTTCAAGAAGCAAAACGAATCTACCGCTTGCACTCTCACGTAGGTCACGTGGCCAGATTTTGGAAATTCGAGAGAGAGAGAGAGAGAGAGAGAGAGAGAGCACTAACGGTTAATATTCGAAAACCGTCACAATTAATACTTTCAAGTTTTTCAGCATCATTTTCTACGTTAAATATTTGCCTTGCTTTAAAAGTCTAAAGTCAAGTAAGATTTTTAACACATTTTGATTATCCTGCACAAATATCCTACTAAAATGGATTAATAAAAAGGTAATTCGATTAAATATGAAATTGTTTGGACTTGAGGCCTACAGTGGTTCAGTGGCCAAAGCGATAGACTGATCGTTCAAAGGCCCAGGCTCACGCCCAAGCCTCGACCGATTCATACAAGCACCTCTGTAAAATATTACACGTGCTTGGTTTAATAATTTACAAACAACCTATAGACCTTCATCGCAAATATTGCTGACTGAAATCAATAAGTGTATCTCCAATTGGTAATCTAGTACAATTTTAAATGAGAAAACATTTAAAAATCTAATAAATCTTTTTTTGTTTGGCCGTCCCAATGTAATTACTTACTAACGGAAAATATTTAGACACATTTTTTTGGAGCAGGTTTGAATAATAGCTTCTACTCTTTTTGAACACTTTTAATTAAAGTGGCTGATGAATGAAATTTAATGCACAATCAATTGCATATGTTTATCCTATTATGCCTTAAAAAAAAAATAATAATATGAATTCAATACATTGGACAAGACATATTTTAAATAATAGATTTCGGAAAATTTATACCACCATTTGTAAAACACCATGATCTTTATTGTATATTTATCCTAACGATAGAATTACTTAGTTTTTCATACATATCGCGCTTGGATTAATCTTGTGCGCTGTGGTTGGTAAAATTCACCAACAGATGGAGTAATTAATGCGCTTACTCCAGGTATTCAGTAAGACCGCCTTTACATCAGGAAGGTGGGTATAAGTACGGCTACCTCTGCTACACTAAGGAGTCCTCAGTGGTAGCCTTGGACGAAACGCTTTTTGTGTTTTTCACACTTCTCTCCGTGAATTTGGCCAACGATAGGGGACGAGGAGAGAAAAAATCGTAATTTATTTTTCGAAGCGGCTTGCCTCTTCGAACTGTATCTCGTTCGGTAAAACCAATAAATTTATATTGTATCATGGCCTTTGTTAACAAACATCTTCGACCCAATCTATAAAAATTTTTTAAAATTATTTTTATTTTTAATAGGTTACCCATATGAACGAAGAAAATCAAGTGTACTTGTTGAAATATAATCATAGTATTTTAGTAATAACGTTGGCTAGTCTTTACAATTTTGGCGGACAGGAAATTTTGAAATATCCAACAAATGATAGTGGTGATAAAACTTCCAATGGAGCAGTAATCAGAGAATGTTTATTTGCAGTCATCAAAGTTCTTATCAATTTAACTCACCGCTTCAACAGACAATGTAAGATATTCAGTACTTATTCCTGATTCAATGCTTAACCGCATACAGCTAGTCAAAGTTTTTTGGCTTGTTTATTTGACAGACTATCACACCTTAACCCATTAAGCCCTGAATGGACGATTTTTTATACTTTTTTCAACTGCATATTTGAATATGAAATCACTCGTGAAAAAAATCAGGATATATCATTTCCTACGTAAAATTGTCCGATCTTTCGATTGACGATGTCAGAATTCAATAAAAATTAGTTTTAAAAAAGTTACAATTGCTTATTTAACAAAAAACGTTAATTTTTAAAAGAAAAAAATTTTTCATATCATATTTTCGTATCGAAACCATTGGCGGATTTCATAGACTTGTACATTTCTTGCCATCGATCCTAACCTTTAAAGCCTCATCGAACTTTTTCGATTTCATTCATTAGAAGCCAAGATATAGTACTTCAAATGTTGGAAATAATGTCAAATACCTAAAACATGTACTATTTCGTATTTTTGCAGTATACAATTTAACAAAAAAATTTGCTATTAATCTAACTAATTTTTCTATAAAGCTTATCTTTTAAGCTTTAATTTAATTTTTTAGTGGGCTATGTATAATTTTTTTGAGTCGAGATATTGCAGCTTCAAGAAAAAACTCATGTTTTGATATTTCCATGCTTTGCACCAATATGAGAACTTACAGGTTCGTAGATTAAGATTATTAAATCTTCAAATTTCAATATCTTGGTTTAAAAAAATCGTACAGAGTGGACTAAAAAATGAAATTAAAGCTTAAAATGCAAGCTTTATAAATCAATTAATGAGAGTCATAGCAAAAATTTACGTATACTACATAGTTCGGAATTACTGAATTTTATATTATTTCAAACACTTTAATTGATATACCTCGGCTTCTAATGGATGAAATCGAAATATATAGACGAAGCTTTAAAGGTTAGGATCGATGGCAAGAAATGTACAAGTCTATGAAATCCGCCGATGGTTTCGATACGAAAATATACAATGAAAAATTATTTTCTTTTAAAAATTCATGCTTTTTGATAATTAAACAATTGTAACTTTTTTAAAACTAATTTTTATTGAATTCTGACACGGCCAATCGAAAGATCGGATAATTTTACGTAGGAAATGATATAACCTGATTTTTTTAACGAGCGATTTCATATTCAAATATGCAATTGAAAAAAGTATAAAAAAATCGTCCATTCAGGGCTTAATGGGTTAACCCGTAAAGTCCTGAATGGTCATTTTTTTATCTTTTCATGCTGTAACTTTTGATGTAAATATCATATAAAAAATCCATATATAGCACTTTCGATAGCCCTAAATCCATCTTTAAAACACTGTCGCTGAGATTGGTGTAGAAGTTGATGTGAAAAAGTTAGAAGCCAAGATATTGCACTTCAAATGGCGGAAATTGCACGAAACTTAGTAATTCCGAATGTACGAAAATTTTTGCCATATTCGCTCTAATTTGATTAGAAATGTTGCTTTTTAAACTTCAATTTTATTTTTTAATCGATTATGCACGATTTTTTAAAGCCGATATATCTATGCTTGAAGATTTGATAATCTTAAGCTACTAACCTATAAATTTCTAAATCGGAGAAATCTTTGAAACTCTCAAAACATAAGTTTCTTTATTTAAACTGTGACATTTTGGCTTACGATTTGCGATTTCTATGCGCCTTTACGCGTCGACACAATATATATATGAAGAGAGTTCGGGCTCGAATTTTATTACTCCGAAATCGCGATCTTTTTATTTATACTTCCGTTGCGTTAATCGCAGTTCCTTTTCCCGTGTTTCTTATTGCTCTAGGTAACAGCCAGGCGCTTGCAATGGTAGCATGGTGCGGCCAGAGCTTCAAAGATTTTTTCCCCGAGAGTGTTCACGATTGTCTCGCAATGGGCAACCGCTAGTCACTGTATATATATATATATATATTTTTTTTTATTATGCGCGTTCGTAGTCGCCACGTAATGGTGCGACTACAAAGCGCTTTTTTTTTTTTTTATATATTATATGTGTTTTTCGGGAAGTTTGGTAGACTATGCAGTACGTAATGGACTGCATAGTCGCCGGAGACAGGAGGGATTAATCACTTCTCTATGCAAATCTCATAGGTAGACTATGCAGTACGCACTGGACTGCATAATCGCCGAGAGTTCGTTTTTAATTTCTTTTAATAATTTACTTTGAATTGTCTTATCTTACCCTAATCGCTAGGTAGACTAAACAGTACGTACTGGACTGAACAAATGCCACGGATTGTAGAATTAGCAAAAGGGACTCGACTCTTACGATCGCAGGTAGACTATGTAGTACGCAATGCACTGCTCGGGTTCACGATTGCCGCGCAATGGGCAATCGTTAGTCGAGCTCTAGCTTCTTCATTTTTTATTTTCGCGAAATGACAAAGGTTTTAATTGAAAATAAAAAAGAATAATTTTTTTTTATATCTTAAGATATGAAAGCTCTTAGGAGAGGAGATAGCTCTTGCTTCTCAAGTCGGGCCAGGGAAAGAAGTGCCGGCTTGCTGCATAGCGGCCACTTTTATACCCGCACGCGAGCTCAAATGTGCGCTATCCCCTCTGCTGAGCCCTCCTCTTCCTCGCCACTTACAGTCGTCGGGGCGCGCTCGTCAACGCTCGAACTTTTGGCTATATACATATATACAATATTTACACTCGCGTCGCTCTTAACAAAAAATAAAACCTATATATATATATATAAAATCAAAATCAAAATACGGGCTGGGCGTTATAGAGTTACAGTGAGGTAGTTATGTAGAGCGTTAACGAGCAGATTATCAGACTCTACGGTATCGGATAGAGCGAAAAATTCTAAGTAAAAAATCATTAAGAAACTTTTCGATCCGATCAGTAATTACTAAATAATAATATCGATTAAAAATCAGTCGATCGCGCCAATCAGCGTAGCCGCAAGCGGAGCACGAGGAGAACAGAGCAGGTATAAAAGCGGCCGTTTTGCAGCAAGCCGGCACATCTTTCCCTGGCCCGACTAGAGGAGTAAGAGTTACCTCCTCTCCTGAGAGCTTTCATATCCTGTTCCTTTCATATCGCTAAGATAAATGCAGAGCTTTATATTGTCAATCGCTAGATTTATGGGAAAATGTAAAACTATTTCCTAAAAAGTGCTAAAAAGTGCGATTTAAGAGCGGGACCTTTTTTTTATTTCAGGATCGTATTGCCTGGCATGTCCCAAATAAGCATAATTATTGCCAAATCGGAAGGTCGACCAGATATTACCGTTCAGTAGGGTGAAAGGGGTAAAATGGCATTAAATACAGATTAAAACGATTTTAAAAATTCGATTTAGGAGCGGGACCTTTTTTTATTTTTGGGTCGCATTTCCTGGCATGCCCCAAGTAAGCATAATTTTTTTCGACCCTCAAAGACGACCGAAAACTACCCTTAGGGGGGGAAACGGGTAAAATCGCCTTAAATACACATAAAACGGTCTTAAAAAATTCGATTAAAAAATCTCATGCTCCTCCACCTCCTCGTCTAACTCAGTCGAGCGAGGAACTTTTTCGCAAAAGCTTACAAGAGTGGTTGGACACTGGAGCTATTCAAAGTTGCAGTAATTTCATCAACACGTTAGCTCCCGGTTTACATTTTGGAAGACTTGGCAGACGAGAATATTGACAGTTTTTTCTTCGAGGAGGAGCTCTCTCGAGTTAAAAAATATTTGAGCAAAGCAGTATTTGAAATTGACAAAATTTTAAAAACTAAAGGTGAAGGTCAGGCAAAGGAATATTTTGTTCGCTGGAAAGGGTATCCCGACAAATTTAAATCTTAGGTCAAAGCTATTACTTTTAAGAATTAAAAAAAATGTAATTGCATCAGTATGTATTATTTTGCTGATAATACAACAACCCACTTTGTCACACAGCTGCCGCAACAATTGCAGATACACGGTGTATGGTCGATTGCCCTTACAGAAATTCAAGTTCCTCTGACGTTTCAGCATCGTCGATAGAATAGTATTTCTTGTGTCACATCTCCGGATCGAACCACCACCAATAAAGTGCGTGCAGAAGAGTCTAGCGCCTCAACATCATTAAAAGTCTCGTGGATGATATGAATAATCTGGACAGTGTAAAATATCATTCGGAGTTTGCACTCCACTGTGGAGGATGCATGAGAGTTTCTCGGATTTGTACAGAGTTTGCTTGTAGTCAACTTGTGCTTGTGGACCACAATTTATCTCTGTCCAAGAGATTGAAGAAAATTCTTGCCTTCGAAAATACAACATCCTTTTCAGTGGTCTACCTACAGTGCGGATCTTGGAACCGTATATGACAGGAGATGTACAATCGCGACTACTCAGAGCTACTTCTTTCAATTTTGATAGTTACACGTACGATGGGTGATGATTAAACATTTCTCACCCTCTATATATCTACCTTTACTATTCAGTACATTGCGTACGCTGGAAATAGATATAAGAGATTAACTTGGCGAGCCAATACCATTTTATTACGGAACGTTGACGGCTACACTACACTTTAAACGTTTAGAGTAAAGATGCGTCGCTATGAGGAAGACTTTAACATGCAAGTAGTCGGTGGTGGGGTTATTGACCGTATCTATGCTGGTTCGCCCTACCAGAAAGGCTATGGTGGCCTTGGCGGTTTTCTTGCTGGAATATTCCGCAGGGTTCTCCCACTCTTTACCCATGGTGCTAAGGCTGTTGGAAAGGAGGCTTTGAGTACAAGCATGAATGTTATGTCCGATGTTACTATGCAGAACACACCGCTAAGAGAATCACTGCGCAATCGCGTTAGAGAGTCCGGTAAGAGTTTCAAGAGGGAAGCCGAAGAGAAACTGGATAAATTAATGGAAGATTCAGGTTATAAAGAACCCTGCTATATCGAGCCAGCGCAGTTACTTCAGAGCGAACATCCGCTTAAGTGAGAAGAAAAAGAAGAAGTAGAATAAAAAGTGTGCCAAGAATAAGAATAAGCAAGAGGCGACAAAGAGTCGAGTTTTAAAAGAAAAATAGAAGAAGAAGAACAGTGGTAAGCGATCTACGAGAGATATTTTTGGATAGTAAAACATGGTTTTTCTACACACCCAGTCTTATAAATACCTAAAACGTCGTACATCCGAAACACCAACAAATTTCGATTGCACAGTATTCTTTCCTTGCGTTTCCGTGCCTTTGACTTTTCCATGAGAACTTAACCAAGTAAATAGAAATTCGCTACTTGCTTCAGATCCAAGAGAATGAAGGTCATGCTGTACCTGTGACTACAGCATCTATGATCCCTCTAGCTCCAACAGAGCCTCGGACCAGCTGTAGTTTCAGATTCTTGCCGTCAACAGATATTTTTGCTCCAACTAGGCGTAATAACCCTATGTCATGCTTGTCAATACCTCCTACGTATTCTCAGCATAATGAGCATATGAATGATGAATGCCGTTTTACTAGTCAAGATAGACTAATTCCATTTTCACTTACAAGGGGAACCCAAGGAGTCCGGAACCCAGATTTGGCTGAAATTGCTACCGTACGCTTGTTTCATCTCAAAACCAAGAAATGTCAATTATTTCCTGCAAATGGGCCTTGGATCAGAAGATATGGCAATTTTAAATTTCAATATTTTACCATTATGGGTGATTTTTGCATTTTAATCTTATAAAACTTATTTAAACATGTAAGTAGGCTGCCCGTAGCTAATCACACCAATTCTGTAAGAAAGTATAATACATTTTAGTATAATCAAAATTAAAAAGAAAAACTATCTTTATCTGAAAGGATTTCATCGTATTTTATATACTATTTAAATATATATAAACGGTTCAATTGTCGATAGTTCATATATGAATTGAACCGTTCTATGATTGTTACATGAATTTACTTTATTAAAAATTAAACAATTAAAAAAAATTTAATTAATTATTAGAATTTGATTAGTTCCAATTTCATAAAGTTCTATTGTCAATGTGATTGCATTTATATTGTTCTTCTCTACCTTCTATAGCTTTTAAAACAGACAATCTCGATTGGGAAGTAATTATACTTAAAAGATACTACCACAGCGTTTTACGACATTTCGAATTAGATAGTATTCAAAACGTATTAATTATCTAGCGAATGGATACTTAGAGTGAGATGAGAAAAATGAGTATTCTTCTCAATCGTTTAATAAAAATATGTGAAAAAGTTATATATGTAAAATATGTAAAAAATAATGCATGATATCTATGTAAAAAACCAGTTGAAATTACATTAGAATATTTCGTTCTATTATATTTGAAGCAAATCACTAGCCTTAAATTAACAACTTTAACGTTACTGAATAATTGAGCTTATTTTTTTTCAACTAATAACAATTCGTATTATATGTTTGCCTATATATAATAAATAAGTTTTTAATTGTTTAAATCGATGTTTCAGTACTTACAAAAACTGATAAAATTCCATTAATATTCTTAATCGGTTACGAAGAGAAGAAAGCTTTTTTCTAAAGTTCAGTCTCGTATTTGACTGGAGGAAATTCCCTAAATTGGCCAAAAATCAACTTTTTAATTTTCTAAAATGATTTTTCACTTCCCAAAATAATCGAAAAAAAGGGCATAGCAGGATAAGCATATGAAATTGACCCTGTCATGAAATTTATTCATTAAATACTTTAATGGAAGGTGCTTAAAAATGGTGCATCTATGCAAAATTTTAGACCCCTAGCT
>UELV01079079.1:0-14987 GCA_900490015.1 Megastigmus stigmatizans | reverse complement strand
TATATACAGGCTGTTAATAAACAAAATATCACACTCTACGGAATCGGATAGAGCGCAAAATTCTAAGCAAAAGATCACTAAGAAATTTTTCGATGCCACCAATAATTACTGAGTAATCGTCGATTGAAAATCAGTCAAGCGGGCTAATCAGCGTAGAGCCATAGCGGAAAGCGGCCGGCGGCGGCAGGGAAGTGCTAGGTGGGTCTCCCCACTCCGTCCGCCTTGCCGCTATGGCTCTACGCTGATTAGCCCGCTTGACTGATTTTCAATCGACGATTACTCAGTAATTATTGGTGGCATCGAAAAATTTCTTAGTGATCTTTTGCTTAGAATTTTGCGCTCTATTCGATTCGGTAGAGTGTGATATTCTGTTTATTAACAGTCTGTATACTGTAAGAATTGCGCCGTAGAACCCAAACAAGAATTTTGCAAAAATGTTTTTTTTACCAATTATGATCTAAATCCGCGCATAACTGAGAGTCCAGGTATACTATTAGAAAGTGATTTATTCATATCCGACGACTCGGATTGAATAATAAATTAATAAAATATTAAAAATAACCATTTCATTTTAATAAAAAAAAGACTTAAAAATTATAGAAACTTCGCCATTTTATTTGTAAACAGCTTCCCCGATCTTGTATTATATAACCTTACAAAACGCGTTATCCAAAAGAAGTGAGAGTTAAAATATTTAAAATAAAAAGAAAAATTTGTCTTTTTCTATCTTTTTGTTTTGATATACTATTATAGATAATTTAATATTTTACATTAATAAATTTTTTTAATGTCTTATTATACATTAAGTTAAATACCGTAACCGCGTCGTAATCGGCTGTTTTTGTATGGTATTGATACATGCGAGAAATGTTTAATAATTAAAATAATAATAATGTTATTCTCCTGAAAATAAAAAATAAAACATTTTTTTTTAATAAACTTATACTTTGTTTAAAATTAAACCTTTTTCTTTTCTTTTTCGATGATACCCCTAATAACCTTTGACCTGGCAGAGAATTATTTACACTCGCGTATAGAAGAACTCGGGCAACGCATAAATTACTTAGAGATTTGGTCAAATAGCGTAAACCTCTGTACTGAGTCGTTGAGCGATAGTATTGAAAGGCTTAGAATACACACGAATCAGCAGGTTAGTTTAAACGCCGCGATAAAAAGAGATTTGAAACGCATTTTTGATAAACAACTACAAGTTCGTATGGTGTTAGGCGAACATATTAGTCAAGTTGAAAACTCCCACGCGCGGATTAATACTAAAATTAATAATTTTGAAAACATATATTCGATATATCTGAACAATTAGGAAACCTTACTATCGAATAAAAATTATATTATAAAAATCAATTTATGAATACCCAGCGAATAACGCGTAAACAGGCCACCAGTAGTGAGGAACTAAGGTCTGAGGTAGAAAAATATAACCCATATATACCGCGAAGTAGCTCAAACGATAGTTTAAAATCAAACAACAGCCAGAGTTCGCAGAATTCGAATCCCGATATAGCCAACTTAACTGTTGTTCCAGTAGAAATAGAAGATACGGTAGTTAACGTAGTGAGCATATCACAAAGATCTTCAGCCATGGAGAATACTCAAGTTGCGCCTCAACAGGTAACACTAAAAGACGCATTAAAAGTCGTTCTAGAACTTGACGGAACGAAGATATCCTTAAGTGAATTTTTTGAAGGTTGCGATGAAGTCAAAGAGATGATTGGCACAACCAGTGAAGCGAGTCTTACAAAATTGGATCAAAATGGAAATCAGGTCAAAATTAGTAGGCGAAGCCAGAGCAGCAATCCAAGGACAATCCTTTGGAACGATTGAAGCACTAAAAGATTATATTAAAACGATCTACGTGCCCACGAAATCTGTACAACAATTACAGGGTGAAATGGGTAACGATTTCCAACGCGATCATGAGTCGGTTATAACCTTCGCGAATATAATTCGTAACATAAGTAAAAGAATTACTGAGGCACGAAAGGTAACGACTGGAGAAGCAAGCCGAAGTCGAAAGTAACTCGATTGAGTGCTTCAGACGAGGTTTAAAACCAGAAATTGAGCGTCGTTTAGAAACAGCTAACGACATGCTTAATATGGCAAAAAATACCATTAAAGCAGAAAGAATAGTAGAAGCGCAAACTGCACTTCGAAACCAGATACTAACAGAATCTTTACAAAAACCTAAAGAGATTAAGAAAAATATTTATATATGTCAGATCTGTAAAACCGAAGAACACGACGCAGTAAATTGCAGAATTCAAAACCCGTCCCTGAAATGCCAAATCAGTGAAAGAATTGATCATACGGCTGACAAATGTCGAAGCAGGAACAGCGAAGTTAATATTAAATCAAATAATAATATAAAATGCCAACTATGTGAAGGAATAGGGCATACCGTGAAAATGTGTAAGCAAAAAGGAGAAATTTCTATCTGCCAAATTTGTAATAAGCCAGGACATAAGGCTAATACGTGTTATTTTTTCAATACTCAAACTAAAATTGAAGCAAGAGCAAGTCTGTCTTGTCAAATCTGCAATAAAATAGGCCATACCGCCGCTAACTGCAGGACTAACGCTAGTATCCCAAGAATAAATAAATACTGCGATTTTTGCAAAATGAATGGTCATGACGAAGCAGAATGCTGGAAACGCCAATATACCGAAAGGTCGGGAAACGGCAAGTCTCTTCAATCGAAAAGTGCGGGGTTGGTGACGAAAAATCAACTGCGCTTAACCAACACGATCCAAACGGACAATCTAGTTTACAAACTTACACAGTTAAATTAACAAATCCCAGTAAGTTAATACCATTTTTACCGCTTAAAAGTTCTAAAAATCTATTAGCAGTTAACCTAATGATAGATTCTGGATCACAAGGTAATTTAATTAAGATAAGTAAAATCCCGAACGACATTTTGGTTGACGTTAATGCAACAGTCAATTTAACGGGAATTTCAGATCAATCGATAATATCATTAGGAATAGCTACCTTATGATAGTTTGGAAATGAAGTCAATTTTCATGGAGTTGAAGATTAATTTCAAATTCCATATGACGGTATTTTAGGAGAAGAATTCCTGAATGAAAGTCAGGCAATAATAGACTATGATTCAAAGACTATAAAGGCTGATGATTATACATTAACTTTTAAGCAAAATAATGATCCTAAGTTTAAGGTAGAAGTAGAAAGAATAGTAAACGTTAATATTAAGGACAATTCCTTATCATTTATTAATATGGTTAGCCAAAACCTTGAACATTTAGGCCAACTTTTAATCGATACTGGATCCGAAGGCAATATAATAACTGAAAGTTTAGTGCCTGCGCGATGTACCTTAGATAAAATCGAGATAATATATGTTAAGGGAATCGGTAACGAAATTTCACCAACTTTAGGTAACATAAATATGAATTTATTTGGGATCAGTGTAAATTTTCATGTTGTGCCAAATGATTTTGCAATACCAGCAGAAGGGATCTTAGGATCGGAATGTTTCGAGAAAGCTAAGGCTTGTATAGATGTTAAAAATATTGTATTAAATATTAACGAAAATAAAATCCCTTTAAAACCTAAAAATATTTTACTAAGTTTAAATAATAAAATAGATAATAACACTAGCAAACAAAAAGAAAATTCACAAAGCTATTGTGAATCTTCAGATTATTTTTCCTTAAACACTATGAATAAGGCCTAGAAAATAATATTTTAGATAATCAAAATAACTGCTTCAGTTTAGGAGAAAAATATAGCATTAAAGACTCTAGCATAAAAACTTTTATTGATTTAGATATAGAACCCGAGTTAAGAATCGATGAAACAGATTTTAATATATTTTGCATAAAAAATAATAAGGCTGAAACAGAGACTTCGAATACAAGGTCTCGTATAGAAAAATTAAATGAAATGATACGCTTAGATCATCTAACAGAAGAGGAAAAGAAACAAGTAGCTAGACTGATATCTAGTCATGATTTCACTTAGAGGGCGACCAGTTAGAAGCAACTAATGTAGCCAAACATAGAATCCCGACTACAGACGATTGTCCAGTTAATACGAAGCAATACAGATTACCACATGCGCTTAAAGAAGAAGTCGGGAGACAAGTCGTAGGACTGCTAAAACAAGGAATTATTAGACATTCCAGATCAGCATATAATACCAGTCTTTGGGTAGTACCGAAGAAAGCAGATGCCAATGGCAATCCAAGGTGGTGAGTTGTATTAGACTTTCGCACATGAAACGAAAAAACAATCCCAATGGCATGTCCTTTATGCAAAGTATTTTACAGTAATAGACTGCGTATCTGGATTTGATCAGATCTTACTAGACGAAAAAGACGCTCATAAAACCGCTTTTTCTACGCCTAATGGTCATTTCGAATTTGTGAGAATGCCATTCGGATTACGTAACGGGCGACCTGAATATCAGAAAGGAATGAATATCACATTTGATGGAATGATAGGGAAGGGAGTATTTGTCTATATGGATGACGTAGTAATATACGCAAAAACCTTACAAGAGCATGAAAGATTATTCAACGAAGTTGACGGAGTGATTGGAAAACAGGACGGAAAATAACAAGAAGCTAACAGAAGTATATGAAAGAAAAAGGATTAAAAACAATGTGATTATAACAGGGATTGAAGAGTGGGACGACGAGAGTGAGATAGAAGAACAAGTCAAAAGGTGGTTTGAAGAAAAGTTGGGAAGTAATCCGAAAATAAAAAGAGTGTGGAAAATAAGGACAAAGAAAAGTATGATAGAAATAGAATATGAAAGTTTGAGCGAAAAAAAGAAAATTATGGCGAATAAAAATAAGTTAAGAGTAACTAGGATATATATAGAAGGGGACTTAACAAAACAGGAAAGAGAAATGTGGGCAGTGGGAAATTAGAGAAGAGAAAAAAAGATATGAAAAAAGAAGGATGGAAGCTTGGAGATCAGGAAGATTGAAAAGGAACTCAACATTAAAGTAGCATACGGAAAGCTATACCTTGGAGATGATCTTTGGGTATGGGATGAAGAGGAAAAAGAGCTAATCATGGTTAAGGAAAGATAAGGGAATTGAAGAGGTATCGAGAAGAGTGAGAAAATAAAACAGAGGAAGAAAAGAAAATAGAAGAGAAAAAAAAAGAATGGAGGACTAAGAGAGACGAAAGGTAAAAAAGGAAAAAAAAGGAACGAACAGGAAGAAAGAATAATCAGAGGTAAAAGAGAGCGAGGATAGGACCCAAAGAAGGGAAAGGTGCATTAGAAGCAGAAAAAGGTAGAGGAAGAATAAAAAATGCTGGAGGAGTGAGAGAGAAAAAGAAGATAGAGAAGAAAAGGGATAGCAGCCCTAAGTGAGACAAAAAGGTGGAAAGAAAGAAGGCAAGGGTGAAGAACAAAGAAGAAAGAGAAGAGTTGAATGAAGACGTTAGAAAGAAAATAAGTTGAGATAGAGAGCAGTTAGATAGAAATAGAAAAAGAAAAGAGATATAAAATAGAGCGAAAATAGGCAAATAGGAAAATGAAGTATTTTAGAATAGAGAAAGAAGGAAAATGCTGGACAGCGACCAGAAGGAAATAGGTTAAGGAATAATACAAGTGTAACTTTGTATAAAATTTGTAAAACATAATGTTAAAATAAAGACTACTACTACTATATAAAATGTTATTAGAATTAAGAGATAATTTAATAGATAAAAGTTTAAGCGAAATAAGTATAGCTGAAAGTAAGTTATTCCATCGCACTATGTACTACTGCGGAATGAATTCACATATTTCCATCGTGAGCAACGGCGAACACTAGTATGTACGCGACATTTCTAATCGAAACTGTGAACCATTATATTATACTGGAATGATGCGTTATGGTGATAATCATGTAATATCAGGCGTAAAACTAAATAAATCCATTCTACACCCGATGACTTTTGCAGGTTTTTCCGATAACGAAGGAAATTGTAAAGGTACCGATTACTATTCCAATGTATATGGAACTTGGTAATCCGTCGTTGTACAAGGCACACTTAAAATTACCGTGCGAGATGGAAAGGGCGTGTCCAGCTCTGCTAAACGATATAGCCAGAGAAATGCACGGACACCCAGTAACCGATAAAGAAGGAACAATGAGTAAATTTTTGAACGTAGATGTAATGGAGAAGATCGTTCAATCTACTTGGAGCAGAATGCGGGACAGATTTTTTTCATTCGGAACAGCAAGTGCAGGAATTATTGCAATTTTCGCCATCATCCAAATAATCAAAATGCTCATCGAAATATTAATCAACAGATATGTATTGCATCAAGCATATGGCTGGTCTATCCATTTGCTGGGAGCAATTTGGAGTGCAGTGGCCACTCTATTGATTCATCTAGGACGACACAAGGCTGAAGAAAATCAAAGAAGGTCAACACTCACAGACCTAGAAGAAGTTAAGAATGAAAAAATCCAATTAAACCTATCAACAACAATGGAAACCGAGACCAAACCAACCACTTCAAGGGAACTACCACAAGCGTTTTTCGCCTTAAATACTTAAATCATAAGCGAATAATCCGATATCTGTGTATACATAGCAGATCATATTAGCAATACTTTTTGTGCTTATTGGGGTTACATTGAGAGCACCAAGCATCTGTTTAAGGGCCAGGGTGTAACGTCCCGTTTACTTTTCCAATTTTATTCAAATAATGGTTTGGCAATATAGTCTAAATTCTCTAGCATAAGCACTATGACATAATATTGTTACTGTTGTTAAAACTGTGTATGTATGTTAAATAATATAAATTTTATATTAGTTTTAGGTTAGTTTTAAGGTTTTTCTCTCCAGACCTGCAAACAGGAAATATAATTTTTCTCTGCAGGGTTACTTTATAGTAATATCATGTATGTATTGTGTCTTTGAATGTAATGTAATGTATTACTCTGGATGAATAAATAAATAAATAAATAAATAAATATATATGTATATATCTAATACGCTTCTCTCTGTAGGTAATGTGTCTAATATTAGATAATTTTGTCTATATCGACCGCTCTTCCGTAGATAAGGTAGAGACCTCACTGCGTGACCTATCTTACCAAGGATTAAGGGGGAAATGAACAGTATAAGAAATTTAAATCTTGCCTGCAGACAAAGCAATATTTACAGAATAAACCAAGGTATAATAATGTTAGGGCAGATAGGAAATAACACACTCTAGAACAAATAGACTGTAATAATAAATATAACTAATACATAAAGTAAGAAAATATAGCTATGCTTAAAACCGAAGTATGGTTGCACTACCTGACCAGCTCTAGATTGGCTTAATCATTTATAAAAACCATATGTTTAGTAATTACTCCTTTGAGTTTATTATGCGAACCTTATTGTAAACTATTCAAGTGTTGAAACAATTCTTAAAAAGAAAACTCTATGCTAGGGACTAAATGCCCCATGGAAAACCCAAACAAGAGACGCGCCGTCCCCACTTGAGACCGCACTTCTGTAAGCTTAAAATTGGAGATAAGCTGTAGTAAACACAAGGAAAAACGCTTTTCCAGACTCTACACTATTTAACATGGGAAAATATTATTTCTTGATTTTAACATTTTTCTAAATAAGCATCAACATACAAGGTTAACAATTATAACAATTGATTATAATTTTAAAAATAGAATTTATAGATATTGTAACGTTCAGCCGTTACGTGCTTGATTTTAGATAGACTCCGCTATCCAAAATCGTTGAATTCATGTCTAGACTTAGTTTGACTGTTAAATATGGTTTAATTTGATTAATTCCCGCCCTAATGTGTCAGGGTGAAGGAGATGTAACGGAAACGCGCAATGGTCTCCGTGCGTCGCCACCCTGAAACTATCTATTTTCTCAGGTATAACTCTTCTATTTCTCGGGATATTGAGAATAGAAGAGCCGGAAAATAGTGAAGTAGCTTTCCTCACTCCGAGCGTAAGCAAGCACGCATTGGCTTTTTTACGGCGGAGCCAGTACTAGACCCAGTGGATTGAGGATGGGATGGGTCAGACTAGGAATATTGAGTCGCTTGACTTTTTATGCTAGTGCGTAATGAATAGCATAAAAAATTTTAGCCTCTTACTCCACCAGGTTCGATGGACGTCGCAATGACAATCCACCTAACTGGAGAGCTTACGATACGTAAAGCAGGTTTGTTAAAGAAGCGCAATGCTTCTTTAACTTGCTGCTAGAAACGCGATCAGGAACTTATAATAACTTATTATATATAATAATATAAACTGCCTTTCTATCTACTGCCGCTTAATGGACAGTAGACAGACGTTGGGTTGCTCTCTATTCACAAGGTTCGGTGGAAAAGTGTATTAGGTTTCCACTTTGTCCGTGAAAAACACAGTTACGTGTATCTGGTTTGCCGAAAAAGCGCAATGCTTTTTCGACTTGCAGAGAGAGAGACTATTATTAACTTATATCTAATAAGTCCCTCCACGATCGCGTAATGGATCGTGAAGGCGTTATATTATATACCTCTGTATACTAGGTTTGTCGAAAAGTGCAATGCTTACTCGATTTACTAGTATACAGTGCTATTACTAGCACAGCGGGTTCGCCGGAGAACGCAATGTTCGCCAAATCAGCCGCGAGGAAAAGCACGCTTGATTTTTATACTCTGTTCGAGTTCGTTGCCGCTTGTATTAAGCGAGCAAGTTGTCGACAGAGCCTTGAGGTAAAGGAATATAAAAGTATAAGAGGAATATTAATTTCAAGGAGGAGCTTATTCTTGGAGAGGATCGAGTACAAGAGAGCGTATATCGGCGGTGTTTATATACTCTTCGACTGCTTGATTTCGGCTTCCCTCTCTCCTTGATTGATCGACGGTGTGTCCACGCGCTTGATTGTGTGCGCTTGATTAGCCGAAACTCTCTCGCTCATATTGGTGTGCGCGCGTACGTGTGTTTGATCGTCGCGCTTAGCGGTCGAAATTCCTCTCTCTCACTCTTATTATATTTTCAATAAAATTCTAACGTATTTCGCTACTATCAATAATCGCTATTACATTGGTTTTACTATTTCTTAATTGTAATTATTTTTGTCTTATTAATAACTGATTGCACTTATTATTCTATCAAATATATTAACTTTATTTTTACATTAATTAATTTATTCTAATATCTGTATTTATAATAATGGCTATAATTTCTATTTATATAAAGGCCTTAATTGCATTATTACTATTGCTATCTTTAGTGATTAATAATTTGCTTTTATGATTCAAATATTTCTAATTAACATTATTCTATTATCTTATTTAATTTGAAGAATTTATTAACACTTATGCGTGTTACAATATGCAACACTAAAGGTTTTCTTTATTATTTTTCTTACTTTAAATATTATTTAACAAGTAATATTTTTTCATTAATTAACACATAATCAAATGTATTGCGTATAATTATATTTTAATAAATACTGGCAACAATTTGCGTTATAAACATAAGACATAATGTATAATTTTAATATAATTAATTATTATATTATATAATCATTTTTTATGCAAAAATTTGGAAAAACAAATTGTTTATAATAACAAAAGCATTCATCAGATAATAGGTATTATATGACAACTGTGAAAAATAAACATTTTTGTACTCCAACAATATTATAATATGATTAACTATTTGAACATATTAATTTGTTATATTTAAACAACGTGATAGTTTACAACATGATGAATACTAATATTAGGACATAAGGATAAACCTAGTTTTTATCATAAACGCTATTAAATCAAAATAAATCACTGCTATACTATATAATTATATTATCCATCGTTAAAATATTATTATTATTATAATTGTTAATAGACTTATAATGAAGAACCATCAACACAAAAACATAAATACAAATGTAACTCTAAAACAAAATGTTGTAAAGGCAAAGAAAGCATGAAGATATGGGAAAATGTATTCAAATGTATTGGAGTGACAGAGAAAAAGAAAAGTTTCTCTTTCGCACAATCTCATGCTTTCTCTGTTTAGCGCATAAGGAATGCACAGTGCTTCAGGGTATATAAAGAGCCCGGAACATCCATGTAACAAGCCCATTCGTGCCTAGACTTTGCTCGAAGTATATCGTTTGGAGCCGACCGATGTTTCACAGAAATACAAAAGTAAGTTAAGTTCAATATTTTGTTTTTCCTTCTTACCTACACTACCTCAACCACAACTCAATAAGGGACACTGAAGCTCTCATACGCTGAGCCAGGCAATCAATTAATTGATCCTTTGAGAGTAAGGTTGAATCCCAACAATTATCCATTTTTGTACCTTTAATCGTTATATTTTAAATAACGATAGTTTTAATAATAAACAAATACACCACTCACGAGATAGAGCGTGCTCACTTTTAAGTGAGGCACTACCAAGCAATATGATCTCTAGTGGTGAACAATATTTAATATTGATATTTTTTAATCGTTATATTTTAAATAACGATATTTTTAATAATAAACAAATAAAACATCACTAACGAGACGCAGCGTGCTCACTTTTAAGTAATTGGGTCTCTAGTGGTGAACAATATTTAACATTAATATTTTTAAATCGTTATATTTTAAATAACGATATTTTTAATAATAAACAAATAAAAACATCACTAACGAGACACAGCGTGCTCACTTTTAAGTGGGACACTACCAAGTAATTGGGTCTCTAGTAATGAACAATATTTAACATTAATATTTTTTAATCGTTATATTTTAAATAACGATATTTTTAATAATAAACAAATAAAACATCACTCACGAGGCATAGCGTGCTCACTTGTGAATTCTTGTGACCAAGAAATTAGGCCTCTAGTAACGAATGTTATTTAATTTTAATCTTTTTATTTAATACAACTTATAAATTCAATTAACCAAACGGTGGGCACCTGAAGAAATTCCTCTGACAAATTTAGTATGTCCATTCCTTAATGCCGCAAAAGGAAACGGCAACCTACCCCATCCTTTCCAAAAATTAGTCCGCGCTACGTCTATAATTAATAAACCCCACGAAATATATCTCGAACCCACTATTAAGTTAACCTAACTTGGAAGGCTTATAGTATAAAGCGAATCGGATACGATTTGCAAAGGATTATATGTGTAGGACGTCACACCATGGCTCTTAACTCTTTCCATACATTCCCATTTTCAAGAGCATCAAACAGACGGTTGTTGTAATAAGTCGTCCGTGCGTCGTCTGTTATTTTGTCAGAAAGATCCCTCATAAGCCGATAACGAGCGTCCCGTTTTTGTTTAGCTGTTCTATCTCTGCACTAATCCATGGCAGTTTGCTCTTCCTGGGCACAAATCTTTTCTTCGGCGCTAACTTATTAACTGCTGCCATGAGATTATTACAGAGACAGTCCAGGGAAACCTCAGTACCACAGTTATCGTCGTTTAGCATCGACCAGTCACGGCAAGACAAATATTCTACCAGTGAATTGGATAAAATACCCTTAAAATCTCGATAAATAAATGTGTCATTATTCACCGATTGTACATGACACAAAAGGCTAACCTCAATGATATTATGCATACTGTGAAAGCTAGCCGGTACGTTTTGTTTATCAGGGAGAACATCACTGTCATCGACAAGAATGACGTCTATCCATGAGACGTGGGTGTATGGTGAGTGGCACCATGCTGGACCAACTGTAGCGAAAGCTCCGCTGAAAGTTTGCGAACAAACTTAGCACCATCGCTTTGTCTAAGGGAATGGGCATTCAGATAATGCCCATCCCCCCCCCCCCATGATAATTTTATGGCTATAATCAAAACATACTATTCGCTATCTATCTAGCAGATCCGAATCCTTGATAAAAGGTATTTTTGGTGGCCTATAAATAACTGAAATAAGAATAGGTGTAGAGTCGCCCTCCTGAACACTGCAAAAAATATATTCAGGTTTCATTTGAAGCCCTTTTCCTTCTGTTTTTGATGTTGCTAAGAGCGTAGACCTTAACTTTTCTTTTATATATAGGGCAACTTCACCCCCATTAATATTTCTGTCCTGCCTGTAAAGTTTATAACCTGGGATCTGAATGACGTCATCCGAGACAGTCGGGCACAGCCACGTTTCCGCTCTCCCAGACCGATGGTAGGAGGTGTTCGCATGAAGATATTGACGGATTTGCTCAATGTGCGCTCTAAGTGGGTTCACATTAAGAAAGCCCGTTCACAAGACCCCTTTACTCCCTTTGCAGCCTCCAGAAGATTCTCCATCCAGTCATGCTTTGTTTTTGTTCTTATTTTTTCTCTTCTTACCATTGCAACTATCTTTTTTATTTTCCGTATCCACGCCATGATTATCCATATTTTTAGTATAATCATTCAAATTGTTATCTTTATTTAATGTATCTGTATTCTTACTTTCTGTTATATTCTCCTTTTGTTGTTGTTGTAAATTATTTTTGTTTTTAATTTTATTATTATCATTAACAGGTAAGATGATTGTGCTTGCTGCGGATGCGTTAGCAATAGCATCCAAATCCGCAGCAGTAGAGAAAGGAAAATCCCTCTCACCCTCCCATCTCCTAGCAAGGAACCTGCCCTGTCTGTGCCAGATGAATTTAATATTTAAGGTTTTTCCATAATCTTTTAAAAATTGAAAATTTTTGTACATGTCATATACCAGAAATTCATTTACAAAAATCAGTGACTGGCACAGACAGGTCCCAGACTTCTCCCCCAAAAGGGAAAGATCAAGATCCCTTGTATTAAAACGTGTACGTTTATTTTTCTCTTTCATGACTAGATGGACGAATGCTTTACTGGAAAGCCTATCTGTCAGTGACGAGACTCCCCTCAGACCATCCCCCTGTTGTCGCGAGTTATTAGCATTTGTTGAGATCTGACGCACATATACTATACTGTCTTTTGTGAAGGAAGGCAGTACAGTACCGAAGACGATAAACGCGTAACCATCAAGCGCTAGGCCTGATGTAGAACAATCTACCAAGCTCGAGATCACGAGCTCGTCGTGGGGAGATGGTCTGCACAATGCATTCGACTCTGGAAACCAAACTGGAATCCAGACTTTTCATGAAAGAATGTACTCTTACGTCTAAACTATTTATTTTTTCTTGAAGTCTAGATTCCAGCTTATCATTAAGATTTAAAAAAATTTCATTAATAGTTTCAAAATTTAAAATTGCATTATTTTCAACATTACTTTCAACATTACCATTTAACAAATCCACTCTGTCCCTTGGCTTTTTATTCTTATCAACCAGCGCGGCCTGATTTCTGAAGTTCAATTTTTTTTATTAATTTCCTTCAATCCATCACAAATATTTTTAACCAAAAATTCAATTGTTGGTATTGAATTTAATGTCTTGTCTACTTGATCCAGCTGACATAAAATTTTTTCATTTGTTACAGACTGCACCGAATTGACTTGAGACAGAGTGGAATTAAAAAAATTTTCCGAAGCCGACTTAATCATGCTACCTATATTAAAAGTCTTTTCGCTCTCTCGTGTCTCACTCTCATCATCTTTTTTATAAAAAATACTTGTACTTGTTTTTGCAAGTGATGATGAGAGTGCAAAATTTTCTACGCTAACCTCCCTCGACTTTTCCTTTTACCCTTCCTTTTCTCTTTCCCTATCAACTTTCGCACTCGGTTTTAGACAAGTTTCACACATATAATTCTTTAAAATTTTTAAAGAAAGAAAGAGAGAGAGAGAGAGAGATATCGAGATCTATAGCGTGATATTGTAGGGACATTACGAGGTATTATTAGCGTCGGACGATAGAGTCGAGACGGACTTATAAAACCGATCGTCAATATATGTGTATTTTTTTATATATACATATTAGAAATTCTACGTCACAACTATCAAAAACGCCTTGCCTACAAATTTACCTAGGCGTTTAAACAAAAAGTTGCGTGAAAAAAACATCCGTTCAGGGCAAAGGAACTCGAATGAGTATACTTACAAACTTAATTTTCATACTGTTCTCTTCCAAATGTTAATATTTTAACATTAGTCGAGAGGAGATCAATTCTCCGTAGTAATATTGAAAGTCGATTGAAATAAGTACGAAATCGTAAATGTCAAAAAGTACGTTCGTCTGGTTTGCCCTTAATGGATTAACTAATAATAATCAATGAATATTGATGTAATTAATTTTAATTATTTTATTTTATGTATTTTTAACAGGGATTCGGAGATAGATTATTATCTGAAATACGAAAAATGGCACCAAAAGATGTCAAAATAAGGGTATGTAATTTTTCAACTATTTTTTAAATTACACTCTTTTGATCTTCGTATATTTTCGTCATCACAAAAAATGTCGAACTTAAATAGTTACATATTTTAGTACAAAACAAATCAAGCCGCGCGTTAACGCGCCACAGGCAAGTATGCTGCCCGTAGCGGCATCGACGACTGTACTATTATATACATCAAAATTGGGGATTTCTAACCTAAGAGAATTTTGTACCTTACTTATTTTATATATTTTATCTATTGAATGAGTAATTGTAGCTTGTATGTACATTAAACTGAAGGTTTTTTAATCTCACCTCTATCGTTTATTTCTGTCTCGCTCGCCGCAATCGCCAATAATCTCGTCGAAAACTAAATTCCAAACACGCGCGCAAAATGACCCCCACTTCGCCTCAACTCGCGTGCGCCCGTTACTAAATCTCGCTCACGCCGCGAATACGCTCGCCATCGCCCAACCGAATTCCAATGCCTCACGGCCAAATTCCCCCTTTTATTCGCAAAACCCTATATACTCACGGCACACACCACAGATGCACTCGTCGGCGCGATTTTCCGATGCACCGTACACTGGCACTTACCTTGTGGCCGAAATGGAAGTTTAAGGGGGGATCCTGCTTTAGGAGGCCAAAAAAACGTGTTTTTTCATGAATTTTTTTGAGGTAGAAAAAAAAACCAAATGCAGTGTAATTTTCAGATCATTTTATTCATTATTTAAACAAGTTGA
>UELV01079078.1:0-13756 GCA_900490015.1 Megastigmus stigmatizans | reverse complement strand
GTATACAATGAAATGGACTCCACGGCACAAGCTGCATCCACCTCGAGACTGGAGACTCTTGGAAGCTGTAGAATCCGTTGTAGAGGAACTAAAGAAAGCAGAGACACACTTATTAGTCCTTGGAAGCTTCTTGTTTAGCTGAGATTTCTGCAGCGAGGCAACTGTAGACAGCGAAATGGTGTGAGGTCTTGCGGTTTCAAGTGAACGAGCTCGATTCTCGAGGAAGTCCACCATCAGCTGGTATGAAGGGAAGTCCTCAGTTCCCTCAAGAGACTTCTCCCAGTCTTCCCTGGTGGAAGGGTCCAAACGAGAGGAGAGTATCTCCTCGAGCCAGTCACCCCACTGATCCACTGGCCTGCCAATGAACCGGAGTGCTCGGACTCCTTCCTCCACCTCATCTAGAAGGCGAGTTATTTCGCTGGCTGACTTCTGGGAGGCAGTTGAGAGACTCAGCATCCTCGACATCCTTGCTGACTTCCTCACTCGACTGTTGTCGTATCGCTTGGTTAGGCTGCTCCATGCCACTGTGAGGTTTGCAGTGGTCACCTCGAGATTAGCCAGCCGTTTGGCAGCTGGACCTTCTAAGCAGGAGAGAAGATACTACAAAGTGAGAACTGGCGATATAGTGACCACATCCTTCAACGTGGAGTAGAAGCGCTCCTTGAAGGTGCTGACGCTGAAGTGTGGAAGAACTAGCTTGGGAAGTCGAGAGAGGGCTGAAGAGCCACCATCAGCAGGCCGTGGTTCAGCAATGACAGGTCGAGGACCCAGCACATTTATCCTTCTCTCCGATTCAACCTTGGTGAGGATCTACGACTCTTCGTACTCACTGAATAGATCCGCAGTGAAGTACGGTGCCTCCTTCATCCCTTCAGCATTCGGGTCCAGGTCCGAGTGCCTATTTGAGACCTTTTGCCAGTAGGCTTCCAGCAACGTAAGCCTCTGCTGGAGCACCTCCGCTGTTCTCAGCCCAGCTGCTGTCTTATCCGTGTTGCTGAGGAAATTAATGATCAGCTGGCCCTCCGACAACTGCTTCAATAGTCGCTTGTCCGTCATCTTGGGCACCTATAAAAGCAGCAAAACGAAGAAACCCAAGCAACTAATAGAAATCTCAGACACCCGCCAGCGATGAAAGAAGAAATTCAAAAACACATCAGGGAGCAAGTGGAAGCAGGAATCATAGAACCCTCCATATCTGCCTATTCTTCACCATTGTTCATCGTCCCGAAAAAGACCGACGAATTCGGGAATAAAAAATATAGGTTGGTGATCGATTTCAGATCATTAAATGAGAAGACCATCGGAGATGCTTACCCATTACCTCTCATAACCGATATAATAGACCAGGTAGGATAAGCAAAATATATCACCACGGTAGATCATAAATCAGGATTCTACCAAACCTCGTTGGATCCAGAGAAAGCGCATAAGACCTTGTTCCAGACACCTTTTGGATTATACCAATATAAAAGAATGCGAATGGGCGTGAAACCGGAACCCAGCACTTTCCAACGTCTAATGGATATCTGCCTTGCCAGATTACAAGACACGGAACTTTTCGTTTACCTCGATGACATCATAGTATTCAGCAAAAATTTAGAGGAACACGGGATAAAATTCAGACGATTAATGAAGCGATTAGAATCCGCCAATCTAACAGTAGAACCTCAAAAATGTCAATTCTTATGTAAAGAAGCTACCCTTTTAGGATTTCTGGTGGGCAATGGCGAAATACGACCAGATCCCAAGAAAATAGAATGGGTCCGTAAATATCCCGTACCCACCAACCCAAAGAAAATAAAACAATTTCTTGGACTGGCGGATTACTATAGCAGTTTCGTGCCGAAATTTGCGTCAATCGCACTACCATTAACGACGCTGCTCCGAGAAACCGAAGAATTCTTATGGGGAATGAACAACAAACGGAATTCGAGACATTAAGAAATGCTCTTTGGACCGAGCCCGTGCTACGATCACCAAACTTCGACGGTCCATCCCGATAACCACGGACGCATCCGACTATGCTTTAGGAGCAATCCTAAGCCAAGGAGAGATAGGAAAAGATTGATCCTGTGCATTCGCCTGTCGGACACTACAAGGAGCAGAGCTGCGATATTCCACCTACGACAAGGAATTATTGGCAGTCGTTTCCGCCATAGACCAGTTCCGTGGATACGTGTACGGTCGCCATTTTGCTGCTATAACAGATCATCTACCACTCAAGTGGATCCATGAAACCAAAAGGCCCGAGTTTCGATCAACTCGCCTGAAAACGAGATTCGAAGGTTTCGATTTCACAGTCGTTTACAGGCCAGGGCCGCGAAACGAAGCAGCGGACGTGCTTTCGCGAAATCATGTATTAAAAGACGGAGAAGAAGACCCAGATTTGCCTCTGGTGGAATTATATAAATTGGCGAAAAAACACGAGCAAAAGGATGAAGAATTGGAAGAGGCTAATGTCGGAATCGTCACGGTAAAGAAATATCCGAAAACGAAAACCCGTCATCGAGCTACCAGGAAGGTTGAGAATAAGAAAGAATCTATAGCTTCCTCATCAGAGAAACCCAAAAAACCCCTTTGGGACGAAGATACGGAAACGCCTGAGAATCGCGGATACGAACCGCCAGATGAAGAAATGGAGGAACATCAAAGCATTAATATTCCAAAAAATACAGAAAAACAGGTCAGACAAAAATACAAGACAGAGGTAGAAAAATTACTAAACATCCCGTCATACCGAAAAATAGGCGACATTACCATCAAAGCAGGTCGGGAGAAGATCCTAGGCAAACAAAACGACGACGAGTCAATGGAGTCTCAAGCAGCGGGAAATTTGCGGCGCAGGTAAAAGCTTACAGTACCCCTATTGCAAAACAGCCTAGGAAAAGTGGCGAAACAACGATCACATGGACAGAAAATTCAGATAATATAATCAGCCGAGCACCCCGCCGCCAAACAATAAATCAACCACCATTACAATTCCACCATAGTCCTCCGAGATCCAACACGATAAGCTCACCCCAGTACGTCGATCAAACTACAAATCCATAATTGCAATCGATAGGTTCAAGCACCTCCCCCTCGGTACAGGAAGCAAAGCAGGAGCTAACAAGCCCGGTAAAGGAAAATAAAAAGAGGATAGAGGTAAAACCAAAATCGAGAGATCCGGAGTCCACAAAACCTAGTTTAATGAATACATTTTTTTAAATGGGCAAACAGTGCCTGCGGGACCGAAGCACTCTAGCGAAAGCGCGCTTTATGGTGGACGTAGAAGAAATCAAGACACGGGGAAAAGCCGGACTGGATATTCGTATACGCGAGGCAGACGAACCGTTTACAGTCGGCTCAGAGGATCCAATTATAACTGATCCAGACGAGGAACCACGCGAAGAAAAAGAGGACGACGAGTACAGAAGTTCCCTAAGCGAGCGAGATTCTATGTACGAAGCCGGAAAAGACTTTTATCAGCTGACGTTTATGCCAGATGAGGAGAACTCGAAACCAAGTGCGATGGAGATAGACGATGGTAGCTCTAACATCTTCCTCCCAAGATTCGAGCGAGAGGCAAAGAAAATGGTCTCGAATCAATCCGAACCGACAACAGAATCAAGAGAGGATATCGAACCTCCCGAAAACATTGCATTCCCCACTACATCGTCCTCACAAAAAAGCGAAAAAGTTGACAATGCCGAAAATAAGCAATCAAAAGATTCCGAACAGACCCCCCAGAATCATAGCGGTGCAAAACAATGGAAACGTACATACGCCACACAAGTAGGGGCGGGCCAATATGCTCTTTATGAAGGAAGCAACAGTTGCTCCGAACCCAATAAGCAATTTACGTAGGACGAAACAACCGACAAAGCGGGAAATTGCCTATTTGACTCTCTTATAAGATTATATAAATTGGAGTTAAATTTTGCCCAATTAAGGCAGCAATTACTCGAAAGCGATTGCTTGGAGCTATGCGGAGACCCGAAAGTAGCTACAAGAATTCTGAGTTCTTGAAGTATGTTCATTTTCAGCGAAGAATATAGCAAAAATATATGTGTTCACTCAACGACACGTAAAGGGACGGTAACATATTTTCATTTTTGGGGGAATGAAACAGGAGATACAAATTGGATTCATTTACATCATGAGGGACAGAACTACACACCTCTATTACCGGCACAAAATAAAATTTCTCCCACACCAAAGGAAACGAAAACAAAAGACAAGTCCGACAGCGAATCGTCCGACGATTCCGTCCGACCAACCAAACGCAAACAGAATAAAAACGGGCCGCTCCGACGTTAAAAGAGTGTCCGTCTCAGGAGCAACCACCATGGCCCCCCGAAGAGGATAAAGACGGCCCGACACCTCTAAATTCAATAACAAAAGTTAGAGGACATCCCTTTAACACTGACGAAGATCTCGTGTACGTTTTAACTGCCAACCTATATCTAGAGACAGACACGATTAAAGCCCTGACAGAAAGAAAGTACATAAAAATAGAAGATCTGCCGAATTTAGAACTAGCAGTAGAAGAAATACTGACGTCAGAACATAAATCGAATAAACTTTTCGGCCTAGTCGTCAAAGGGTACATAGACGTAAAGGTGCTAAGAAAAGACGTAACTAAATGTTTAAAGGTGCTGCGAGGGGTAATAGACAAATGTAACATAAAAACAATAGGAATCATTCTAGATTTGGAGCTGTTAACTGTCCTAGAATGGGATTATCTTATAGAACAGCGTGCAAACATACTACAAGGGAAAAGGATCCGAGTACTATATTTTCAAAATTGTCAAGCTGTCCCAAAGGTCGAGGAAAGGTATACAATAATTAAAGAATACCACGAAACCACAATCGGAGGTCATAAGGGCATCAACGAAACCTATGACAAACTCATCAATGATTTCTACTGGAAAAATATGCGAGCGGACGTACAAGCATTCATGAACGATTGTAAAGGGTGCCAAAGGCAAAAGTTACGAAGAATTAAAACACGAATGCCCATGTTAATCACGGATATGCCAGCAAGTGCTTTTGACAAAGTAGCCATCGATTTTAAGGCCCATTACCAGAAACGCCAAAAGACAACCAATACGTAATGACGGTACAAGACTTACTGTCTAAATATGTCGTTTTCATATCCATGGCAATCGCTACTGCAACCGAAGTTACCCACCCATTTACAGAGAAATTTATTGCCTATTTCGGAGCACCGATGGCGATCTTGACAAAACAAGGAAGAAATTTCCAAAGTAAATCAGTGGATGAATTCGTAAGAATATTCCACATAGACAAATACAGAACTGCTGCTTATCACCCACAATCTAACGGATCCATCGAGAGGATGCATGCGACACTGCCAGAATATTTAAAACAAGCCATAGAAGAGAAAAATGACTCGGAATTACTTGCGCTATTCTGTGAAAAATATTATTAGTGGGAGATCCCCTTATACTGATCAAGAAAAGATTGTTTTCAGAAAAAAAGCAACATCGACTTGCATCAACTGAAATAAAAACTATCGAAAAATATGCAAACACAATCAGCACAACAGACGGGAATGCTCATCCAAAATCATCCGAGAGTTCAAAATAAAACCAATCGACTACCTAGCCTAGAAGACAATAAAATGCCAGGACTCCGAGTGATTTATACACCACGTCGAGAAAATGATTATACATACATGGAAAGGATGCAAACATACCATCTAGAACTTTTATGATCATGGCATCAACCATAGTCATCGGAAACCACTCCACAATGCTATCATTTAATTAAACCGTTGGTGACGAGAGATTCTTTCTCTCTATGTGGATTCTGTTTCGTCCGACTTTCCGGTAACTTAATCCGGAAAGGAATTTGCGAGGGCGGGTAAATGAAGTAACGCGAAGACTGGAGAACTTTGTACTAAGTTTATTCACGATACGTCGAGTGGTTCTAGCTGCGTTACGCGGCGATCGGTCAATCGTTCCTCGTTCAGATGTTAGGTCGTTCTCCTCGATGCGGCCCGATGGGGCTGCTTTTATTGTGCTCGATTGGAGGTGGTGGAAGTGTCAAAAATCGCCTCGAGCGATTTTTCGTAGAGTTGGTATTTTGACTGTTGCCGGGTGAAAAAGTGTTGCGCTTGCATTTTATGGCGTGGTCAGCTACGAGTTGCACTTCTTTGGAATGCACTTTATTGGAGTTGCACTTTATTGTAATATAATATTTGCGCGCCAATGAATAAAATAATAGGGCAGCTGGGTATCATATGTAACATTATATTATTTGATGCAAATTTTTGTCTTAATCAATTTTTGAAATCATATACTTTTTTGCGAACCAATTTTATGCGAAATTGTTAGCTAAATAAATTTTTGTAATATTACAGTTTTATGCGAATGTTCATCTAAACGAATTTTTGTAATCTTGTACTTTTAGCGAATTTTTGTCTAAATCATTTTTATACTTTTATTGTTGCAAATTTGTTAACAAATTTTGAAATCTTATATATTTATGCGAATTTTTGTTTAAATCATTTTTGTAATCTTTTGCCTTTCTTGTGCAAATTGTTATTTTAGCGATCTCTCTTTTTCCATGTATCAAGTCGTATAACATTAGAAATATCGTTATATATTACGAAATTCATACCCTTTTTAGCATATCGCGTTTTTGCGTAAACTTTCGCAAGACTTGCATACTACAGCGTGCGTCTTTTTATAAAACTAATGTAAACCCCTTTTAGGCTTCTATACTACCTCGTTATGTTGCATGGGGAATATCAATCAACATATTATTACATGATGTCATAAAAATAGTAGACATAATTTCTGGATTACACGATAACAATGCAACATTACAAGCGTCGTACTTAAGCCAGGACATTTTTTGTATCAGCATCTTTTCTTGACTTGTTTTCATTACCACGCCGTCGAGCTCTCATTTGCGCGGAACCTTACGGCACCTACGAGGGCGCAGGTGATCAGGCCCCGACCGCGTTACATAGGACACCCAGCGGTCCTATGATTTTATTCATTGGCGCGCAAATACTAATTTACAATAAAATGCGGCATACATCGCCGCATTCCAAAGAATCGCAACTTGTAGCTGACCTAAATATGTTTTTTGAGTCACTGGGAGTCTAAATTCACTATTTTAAAAAAATGTCGGTCTGTTTGTAAAGCGTTATAACTTTCTCTATTTTTCAGCCGATTGATATCGTATAACTTTCAAATTTTTTTTTTTGTAAGTTCATGCAAAAAATATAAAAATGTACGTGTCACCGATTACTTTTTTTTAAAAATCGATTTGTATGTCTTCCAAAAAAAAATTTAATTTTTTATCGATCTTAGAATCTATATTTCTTTTATATTAAAAATGCATTAGAACTGCTACAAAATTCTCTACAATTTAAAAAAAATAAGTGCGTCTAGATATATTAGTTTTTTAGTTATTCTTGAAAATTAATTGTTTTTTAACATGCAATATCTTTTTAAAAATAAAAGATATCGCAACGATGATTCTTTTTGTAAATTAAGTTTGATGAAGCTAACAATAAGTGCAAATGTATTAGCAGCGGGATTTTGGTGAAATGAAAATTTTTGTGTAAAAGAAATTAATTATTTATTATTAAATATACAAAGTTGTTTTTATTTTAATAAATAAAAAAGATATTAATTAATTAAAATGTCTAAAATTGAGTTTGAAGAAGCTAAATGCCAATCTATTGGCAGCAGGTTTTTGTAACATAACTATATAACCCAATGCTAGTATTTGGTAAATTTGAGGCTCTCTTGACGAGTCTCGCTTTCCGTTGCTCGGACTTTTCTATCGTGAGTTCCGTGCTGTGCTCACGATGCCAGCTATTCAGTATTTGCACAGTGGAAACGCTTTTCTACTATGCCCGCGGAGGCGGGGGTAATCGCGGGAAAAATAGGGGAACGTACCAAATTTCTACAAGAATCAGAACAACGTGATTTTAGGCTATTTAGATATATTCCGTAAAATCTTTACACTTCGCAATCAATACATTAAAATCGCGAACCGAGAAGGCAGTATTCGCGGGAAACACGCATACATATTATACATACGTGGATCGCCGTTTGCGATCCGCCGCAAGAGCACTCGACAAGTACTTACTCGAGATTGCGCTGTAACGAACCGCGTCTTTAAGCTCGCTGCTATCGCTGCGATCCTTACTTCGGATCAGTTGCACTGGCCTGCAGGTCCAGTGCAGCTTCGATTGGAGGTGTTGCTGAGATGCACTCTCATACACACACACACACTCACAATCGTGTCGCGTAGCTTGTCGCGTATAGCTATATATCTCTCACTTCAGCGTCCATGCTGATTCGCGGCGGAAATCGATCTGACAAAGCGATCGACTTTTCCTATCGCGCCGTCTCTCTCTAACTCGCGAAATCGTCTATCTCTCTCTAATCCGCAACACGCGCCACGCTCGCTGCCCTGCTCATCATCCTCGGTGCTTGCACGCCGTCGGATCGAGCGTACAATCGAATTAACAATTGAATCCTCGATTCAATCGCGAATTCATTATAGCATTGATGGTAAATTTTTAATGCATAATTATGTAATATAATAACCCAAATTACTTTCTATTTAATCAGAACTTTGGTGATCGCGTTACTCTAGATTACTAATTGTTACTTGTGATACACGTCGTTATCGCTGAGAGAGTAGTGTTACTTTTCGTTAACGGTCGGCGAGTAATGCTATTCTTCGCCAGCGTTCGGCGAGTGGTGCTACTTTTCGTTAAGCGGTCGGCGAGTGTTGTTAGGCTTCGCCAGCGCTCGGCGAGTGGTGCTACTTTTCATCAGTGATCGGCGAGTGGTGTTTCTCTTCGTCAAGGGACTAAAACCGTGCTACTCTTAGCAGGCATCTTCGTACGGTGCTAGTTTTCATCAGCGACTGAATGGTGCTACTTTGAGTACGGGGCGTCGGTATAGTCGCCGAAGAGCCGAGACTCTTTTATGTTTGATTTTTTTATGGGACCAATCCAATAAGAACCGGCCAAGTAGAAATAATACCTTAAGGTTTAGGGCGTCTAAGCTCCTCCAAATTCTTGTTTTGATTTCCCGACAAGGGGATATTGTAGAAAATCTTTATCGCCGGGTTCCTGTTCGCGGAAACTGGCCTGGAGGGATGAGTCCGCCGACGCAGTTTTTTATTGGTATCTTCACTTTAAACGCAGTATTTATTTCTTGATCTCAAGTTATAATTGCTCTGCTGAAGGTGGATCAGTAGTCCCCTGACTACTGTCGGGTGAGGCGGCTCTGCAACCGCGTGAAGGTGGATCAGTAGTCCCCTGGCTACAGTTGGGTGAGGCGGCTCCGCGACCGTGTGAAGGTGTATTAGTAGTCCTTTGACTACTGTCGGGTAAGGCGGTCGGTTTAGGCGTAGGCTTCATCTCGGAGATGTGGACTTTCAGAGGACCGCTGTCCTTATCCACGATGTAGATGTCGCCACTGACTCTTTTTATAATTTTAATTGGTCCTTCCGATTTGGACACGAATCCAGCGTGAAACCCCTCCGTTGCCCTTGACAAAGGGTGATTTCTGACGAAGACGCATCTTCCGGATTCGTAGGCCGGGTTGTCGGACTCAGTTAGTGCATATCGTTGCTGCTATTGTGCCTGATGTATGCGAGCACTCTGGAATCGTTTTTCCAAGGATTGCGATGGATGATAGGCCATTCAGGCTTCCAATCCCCCGGTCTCGGGAGGTCATGACCTATTAACAGCGTGGAAAGAGTATAACCTGTAGCTGCATTTCTTCTATTTCTAAGCTGGTATAGTATTTTTGGCAACTTCAGATCCCAATTCTTGTGTCTGCCGTTTTATAGGTGGAGTCGAAGACCCTTCTTTATTTCTTGATTCCTCCGCTCCGTTGGATTAGACCGTGGATGATATACTGCTGCAGTCCATAACTGGGCTTCCCTATGCTCGTACGCCTCCTGCCATGCCTTGCTGCTGAACTGTGGACCGTTGTCGCAGAGTATAGCCTGCGGATAGCCCCATCTATTAAATACATTTTACTCCATTATTATTGTAATTCGGGATGTACCAGATGACCCTATCGCGAAGGCCTCCACCCATCGTGAAAATAGTTTCGTAATAACCAGTACGAATATTTTTCCCTTGCTACTCCGTGGATACGGCCCCATGAGGTCCACAGCTATGGTTTCCCATGGTTTTGTGGATTGGTGTGGCCGTACTGAGTGAGTGGGTTAGCTGGTGTTCTTGCTGCAAGCGCATAACCGGCACTCCTTAACATATCAATGAATCTTGTCCCGCATCGATGAGTCTCGTCTACTCCTGGATGATCCGCGAAGCTCGAATCGTGATACTCGTATAGTATTCTCTCTGTAGCAGATTGAGAAACGACTATCTTCCATGATGACTTCTCATTGTCCTTTCTCCATAATGTCCCGTCGATGACGGCAAACCTCGCCAAAAAATCTTCCTCCTCAGTTGTGAGCTCGTCTCGCCTGGTGAGGTCGAGAGAACAGATTGCCAGTTTACTGTAGTAACGGTCTACTTGCTGGGTCACTCGTATCTCACCTAGGAGTGAAGATTGTTCTGTCATGATGACAGCTGGTGTATTTTCGTCAGACTCTGACCGTGAGGTTTCGTTACTTGGTGGGAGAAGAAGTTCTTAAGCGTCGAGTTCTACTTTTCCTTCGTCGATTGCGTTTCTTAAGAGCGAGTCAGTTAGTTGATTTTCTCGACCTGGGTAGTGCTCAACTTTAAAGTTGAATTCTTGTAGAAGCAGAGCCCATCTCCGTAATTTGTCTCGGCTAACTTTGAAGATCTGGAGCCATGTAAGTCTCTTGTTGTCTGTACGAATGGTGAAGGGACGGTGATCCAGGAAATGTCGATACTTCTTTATCGCCCAGATCATGGCAAGGCATTCTTGCCCGTTGTTATGGTACCGCGTCTCTGTCGCGCTAAATTTTGCGCTAGCATAACTGATAACGCTCCTTTTTTCGTCTAGTCGCTGCTGATTTAGGACTGCTCCCATGCCGCGTGCACTGGCGTCTGTCTGCAGAACATATAGCCAATCCAGATTTGGTCGATCGAGACGCAGTGGTTTCTGGAAAACTTCGTTTATCTGCTCGAAGGCTCGCTGGGCTTCGGTTGTCCATCGGAATCCCTTCTTGCTTCCCACCAAATCAGTCAACGGGGCGGTGAGAGTGGAGTATCCCTCGATATATTTGTTTAACCAGTTACGAGTTCCCAGCAATGACTGCTGCTTCTTTCTGGTTGGCGGTTGGATGGATACAATGACCTCTATTTGAGACGGATTTGCCTCGTTACCTTCGCTGGTGACGCAGTGACCCAGATGCTCCAGCCTTATCTTTCCGAAACATTATTTTTCTAAGGCTGCAGTGGGACTGAACACGTGGAGTCTTTCCAATACCAAGGTTAAATGGTGAATATGTTCATATATTTTCTTAAAGTAGATGATAATGTCGTCCAAGTAAACGATGCAGAACCTGCCGATATATCCTGTTAAAACCTCCTGACCCATTGGAAGGTCCCTGGAGCTCCTTTGAGACCGAACGGCACGACTCTGAACTGGTATGTTCCACCTGATGGTGTAGAGAAGGCTGTAAGCTTCTTTGATGTCTCCTCCATCGGGATCTGTCAATAACCGCTTTTAAGGTCTAGGGTGGTGAAGATCGTGGAATTTCTGAGGTCTTTGAGAGAGTCCGCGATGCGGGTTATTGGTTGTGCCGAATCCTGCATTATGCCATTATGGCGCCTATAATCTATACAGAAATGGACACGTCTATTTTTCTTTTTTGCGAGGACTATTAGTGAGCTGTAAGGGAACGTCGTCTGTTCGATGATTCCACCCACGAGAATCTCTTTTAGCTGTTCCTCTATGATGGTGCGCTTCTCTCTTGAGTAACGGTATAAGGGTATCCGGAAAGGCTGCTTGACGGACCTTGTCTGCGGCAAACCCTTACCAAGTGGAGCAAAGACCTTGTGATGTAGTTGTAGAATCTCCATGAGCTTCTCCAGGTAGTGCCCTTGTAGCTCGTGCATCACTTGAACTTCGTTGATCTTTGTTGAGCCTTCTTTTCTTGGTGACTCATAGATGAATGGTGTAGCCATTCGTTCGTTTTTTCCAAGGTACAACGCGTCCCATGTCAAGTCGATGATACCTTGTTCTTCCTGCAACCATGGTAGTCCTAAGACTAATGGATGGCGTATGGTTGGAGCGACTAAAACTGGAGCACTCCTGAATTCCTTTCCTTGCAATATCATTCTGAGTTGGGTATGGCCCGTGGTTTCCAAATCGTCTCCTTTGGCAGCAAGATTAAAAACCACTTGTCGTCGTTCGATGGGTTCGTCCACAGACAATATTGTTGGGTTTACTAAATTTGAAGCGGCGGCGGGGTCTATGGGAGCGATTACTTCCTTTCCGTCCATGGTGTTTCGAATTCTGAGCAGACGGAATGTTGGCTTGAAAGCGTTGCTTGTTTCCGGCTGGCTGTCCTGTTGGCACTGGTTGCCAGTTCCGCCAAAGCCTCTCGCCAGTTTTCCGGCTGTGTTGGGTTTTTTTTTCTTGCTTTGCCTTGTAGACTTCGAAGTCCTTGTGTAGGTGCCGCCGCGGGCAATGCTAACACTTTGGCAAATACGATCTTTCACCTTATCCTGCAGCATCCGCTGCCTTTTGTTTAGCGTTTCACTGCCGCTAGGTTTAGTTACCTGTGGCTTGTCCTGAAACTCGTCAGCGTCATCTTTTTCTGCCTCAATCACTTTGTCCAGAACAGTAGGGAAGTAATTGAGCTGCATTGGTCTTAGTGATTTTGTCAGTGACGGCTTCAGTAGACCCGATAACGTTTTCATCTTTTTCTCTTCAGGTTGGTCAATTTGTATTCTTTGGAATAAGAGGTATTTTTCTTGTAAGAATGCTCCTACAGCCTCTTTCTATCCTTGTTCTTTGGACTATAGTTGTGCCGTTAACTCCCCTTTTACGGTGTCATTGTCGAAACGGTTGATTGCCAATTCTCTGTAGCGTTGCAGTCGAAATCCATCGATTGGTAGTATTGCTACCATTTTTCTGCTTCACCACGCAGTCCTTTCTCGATCCCCTTGGTGTGCTGCGTTTTCAGGATCTGAAATGTTGTTATTTACTCCTCGCATCACTATAGGTAAAGTCGGGAGTTTTCGTGGCTCAGCCCATTGAATTCCGATACGTTAAGACGTATCCACAAATAGTGCTTTCCTATGGCTGCACCACTAGACTTGTACTCATAAAGCTGCAAAGCCTTCCCTAGGAATGTCATTTCCATGTGACTCAGAGACAGTCAGTGGCGCATGGCCGAGCGTATCCGTGTACCGGCACAATCCCAGCCGGATATACACACCACGACTCAGAGGCTTTGGTGCATGATCACAGGAAAAAAGGTAGTAGGACTATTTTCCAAATCTGTGGACCTCTTATCCAAACGGATACATTGCATGATGGAGGACATCATGCAATACACGAGACCACGATCGTATTGCGGGTCGTTTAGTTGGGCGCCATTAGTAGCGAGGCTATTATTCTCTTTGCAAAAAAGTACTTGCATTCTCGCTCCTACCAGCATATACGTTGAAGCGAAAAATCACTGTTTGATTTTGACGCTGTGCAGGCTAGGCAGCTCTCGTTGACAATCACGAGACTCTCTTGTAGAATCTCGTTTTCCGTAGTTCAGAAAAATGCTTGCGAGCACCGTGCAATGCTCTCTCTCTCTCTCTCTCTCTCTC
>UELV01079077.1:0-16425 GCA_900490015.1 Megastigmus stigmatizans | reverse complement strand
CTTTACATGTGATCAATGTACTTTCGGAATTTTTTTCTCGGAAACGATGAAGTTTTGACGAAATTCGCAAAGTATAAAAAGTTCTTAGAATTGTCCGAAGAATACGTGTAAATTTTTTCAAAGCGTTTCGAGCAATTTTTTAATTTTGCAAAAAATTGCAATTTGTAAAATTACAAAAATTGCTCCAATCGTTTTGAAAAAATTCTAGTCAATTCTTTGATCAATTTCAAGAACTTTTTACTCTTGGTATATTTTTCTGAAAGTTCATCGTTTTCGAGAAAAAAAATCATGCAATTTTGCAGAACAATTTCTCATTCCCGGCGCCATTTTGAAAACCCCAACGGAAAAAATCGATTTCCAAACCATGTTTCCTTAAAGTTTAGACATTTATTCCACGGGTTAATGAGGTTCCAAGTTCATTGCAGACGGGAAACGTATTGGAAATTCGATTTACAAAGAAAAAAAGGATGGAAAAATCACGTTTTTTTTGTTTAAACTAAATTTTCTTATAGTTTATAAATTTTTAGAAAAATTTAAAGGGCACCATCGGAAAGAGCGAATCTTAGCCTATAAAAATATGTATTTTCTTGAAGATTTACTAACAAATTGTGTCTTTAGCAGAACGATGAAAAAAGAGTGAAATTCATGCCATCTTGGGCGTTTACGGGTTAATGAATTAATTGGTAGAATAACTTTTGAGAGATTTAAAGTAATCTTACCGAAAAAAATTGTTAAACCTTTGATATTAAACTTACATAGTATGTATACGGTCATATCGGACCAAAAAAGATATATTGTATGATATTCGAGCGATTTTTTGCGCCAAAATTACGCAAAACAATTCAAGATATACTAAAAACATGTGATACTTGTCAGCTTACATAACGTTTGGCTGTTAAATATCAGGAATATATGCAGCCAGTTTTAGTAAATGAGCCGCACGATCTATTATCCATTATTATCCATTGATTTCTTTGGACTGTTGCCGACATCGACGGCAGGCGTTAAATATATTTTACCAACTATCGACGGTTTTTCAAAATTTGTTGTATTTTATCCTATAAAAAAAGCGAATACGATAGCTGTAATTAATAAGATTTTTAAACATTATATCGATAACTACGGAAAACCTCGAGCGATTATTTCCGACCACGGAACGCAATTCACTACCAAAAAGTGGATCGATAAATTAAAATGCGAGATTATAAAACCAGTATTTTCATCAGTACGTCATCCGCAAAACAATATTATTGAGCGAGTGCATCGCGAGCTAGGCAGATTTTTTTCGGACAATGGTGGGGGATAAACATACTAGCTGGGCGCGTTACCTAAAATTAATCCAGACGATAATGAATGAGACACATCATGAAACGACGGGATTTATTCCTAGCGAAATATTTTTAAATTATAAACCAAAAAGATTTTGGGGAAAGTATTTAAAGTTACCTAAATCAAATGATGAAACCATAAAGCGAAAAATTTTCCTGGCTCGTGAGGTGATGCATAATAAATTAAAAAAGCGAGCGGATAGAAAAAAACGCTAATAAACAACATTTTACATTTAATAAATGATAAATGATAAAGTGCTTGTAAAAGCGTTAAATGTATCAGACGCTATCGAAAACAAGATTGCAGTTCTTTGAAATTTATGAAGGCCCTTATAGCGTAAAGGAAAAATTAAATATAGATACATATTTGATACACGATATAAATAGGAAAAAAGAACGCGGAAAATTTCATATTTCTAAATTAAAACCATATTATTGTCACGAGAAAGATGAAAATAATATAAAGATAGATTAAAACAAAGTAAATATCATTCAATTTATATTTATCACCAAGCGTTCAAGATGGTTTTTTATCATAAACATTTTAGGTTAATTATTAAGGCGGAAAAGAGCGTCGTTGTAAAATATCAATAAGCAATTTGTTCAATATTAGTAATTACTGAGAACACATTTTATTTTAAGACGAAATGTAAAATATGCGAGACAATACTGTATATAGTATATTCGCGAAAATTAGAAGCATACTACAGAAAGAAAAAACCAAAATATTACGCGCGTGATCAAACCCGAGCTTACCCTTCCGGTCTCTCGGAGCTATGGAAGAGTCAAGGGTATAAATACAGCCTTAAAAAGAAAATAGAACCAGTTCTGATCAAAATTTTGATAAGTCAACACATCAAAATATCTCGTAGTCTTTCCGAAATATAAAACCATTAAAATGAACGCTTCAACTCAAACTGAGGTGATGGGGTGCTGTGACCTTGCAGTCCAGTGCGACGAGCAGAAACTAAAAGCAAAGTGGGAATGTAAGGCGGTTAAATGCACGCGTGTGATTAGTGCAAGTGGATCAAAGTGGAAGTCGGTGAAGGGAAGCTATGCGTCGGGAAAATTCGAGAGCGTAACGGTTGAACGTTACAACATTGGCGTTCCGTCCATTCTATTATTCAATGTTGTATCATAACAATAAAAAATAAAAAGGGGAAAGACATAAGTAAGCAAAGTGCAAAATCAGGTAGCTAAACTAGAACCAGTAGAAAAGATAGGGAAAGAAATAGACAAAAGAAATAACACAACGGAGGATACAAAGAATAATAACCAAATAGGAAATGGAGAGCCAGAAATGAGGCATGAAATAGTATGTAACAGAGAAAACGAAGAAGATAGGGAAGACGAACTAGGAAAAGGGATAGAAGCATGAGAAATAAAACTCGATTTAACAAGACTGAAAAATAACAAAGCAGCAGGGGAAGACGGGATGGTAATTTTAAAGGCTTATCGAATGGATGGAGAGAAGAACTAAGAGGAATCTTAAATGGGTTACTAAATGAAGGAATATTAATAAAGGTATGGGAGGTGGCAAGAATATATACAATTATAAAGCTGGAGATGAAGATGAAGTGACAAATTACATAGGAATTTCTCTATTAGATGCGGGTTATGAATTATTAGCAAATATATTGGCAAATAGGATAAGAAATTGATTAGAAGTAAATAATGTAATAAGAGAAAGTCAGGGAGGATTTATAGGGAAAAGGGAGGCAAGGGGCCATTTATTTGTTTTAAACAGTATAATAGGAAACAAATTAAAAAATAAGAGAGGGAAAATATATGCAGCATGGGTAGATTTAAAACAAGCTTTTGATAGAGTAAACAGATCAATTCTTTTCGAAAAATTAGAAAAAATAGGGATAAAGTGGAAAATGCTTAATATGATAAAGGCGATATACAAAGTAACGGTAAATTAATTTCTCACAGAGGTAGAACTGACGGAAGAATTTGAAACAAGAAAGGGAGTGAGGCAAGAGTGCCCTCTAAGCCTGCCGCTTTTTAATATATATATTGAAGATCTAGATGAAAGATGGAAAAGGAAAAATGAAGGGGGTACGGTAATTGGAAATAAGAAAATTTTCTGCCTAAAATTCGCAGATGATATAGCAGCCTTAGCAGATGTAGCAGGGAAGGGCTACAGAGCATGTTAAACGATCTAGAAAAATTTTGTAAAACAAGTGAAATGGACTTAAATATGAGAAAATCAAAAATAACAATCTTTAAAAACGATGGGAAAAGGAAAGGAGAAGAGAAATGGTTTTACAAAGGATAAGAATTAGAGTTAGTAAACGAATATAAATATATAGGTTTTTATTTTACATTAAAAAATTCGCACAGCTCTCAGATAAAGAAAATAGCAAGGAAAGCACAAAGAGGAATTAAGACAGTGTGGGGTATTCGGAAAAGAGCCAAAGTGGAAAATTTGGAAAAAAGATTATATCTATTAAATACAATTGTAAAAGCAGCATGCTTATATGGAACAGAATTATGGGCGTGGGAAAAACGGGATGATATAGAGAAAGTTCAGAGTAGATTTGTGAAAATGGCCTTGGGGGTAAACAGTAATACACCAGGCTATAAATGGAGAATGAAAGCGGGAAGATATAGTCTACGAATAGAGACGAGAAAGAGAGCTGCAAATTATATAGTGGGGCTGCTAGGAATGGAGAACGAAAGGTGGCCAAAAATATGTTTGAGGATAAAAAATGGTAATCCAACTAAATGGGGAAAAAGTTTAGAGAAAGCATTTCATGAAGTGGGAGGCGGACAAGGAATAGAAAAGTTGGATCAAAATAGTGATACAGAGGAAATAAGAAAAATACTCAAGGAGGGTTTAAAAGTACTGAGAGATCAGGAACTACAAGGGGACTGGAAAAAAATAGGGAGGTCCAAATTTTGCTAAAATTATAAGGAATGGAAAACAGAAGTAGGTTGTGAGAAATACTGGGAAAACAAAAAAATCAACGGCACAATATAAGTGGGCAAGATTAAGGTGTGGTAGTATAGGTAGAAGAGAGACCAAGGGTTATTAAGACTCAAGATGTAGAATATGTAAGCAGGAAACGGAAACAATAGAACACATTTGGAACTGTAAAATTACAAAGGGCAAGATAAAAAAAGAATAGGTGAAAGAGGTAGAAAAATGGGGTTTACAAGGCAGTGAAGGAAAGATAAAGACAAAACTCATAAATTTATTAATAGGAGAACCTGTAGAGGAGATATGTTACTATAGCAAAGAATTCGAAAAAATGGCAAGGTCGAGGTCGAATAAAAAGGAAAAAGAGGAAATTTAGGGATAAAAATAAAATAAAATAATAACTGTATAAGAAACAAACCAAAGCAATGTGATATTGTAACAGTAAGTAATGTATTAGTGATGTAAGGTAGAATAGGGCTGACTATGTAAAAATGCAGGATACACGGGATTGTCGTGTAAAGAAGGTAGAAATTTAAAAAGATTGTAAAAATCTGTACATGGTATTAAATTGATAAATAAAAAAAAAATACATAATCAATAACATTATTAGTAAATGTTTGCCCTTTTAATTTACTATTTGTTAATTGAATAGTCATGGAAAGTGCTAATTTAACTGAAAAGTAAACGGATAAACACTATCACACTATATAGTTACATGCTATATACACTTGATTTATCCTCTATTAAAATTAGACATTTTAATCAATGATTAGAAAAATCTATTTATAATGCATTATATTTTTTATGTTTAACGTTAATTTTTAAAACAGTAACTTTTTTTTGGTTTTTCATAAAGTAAACAATTTTATTTTATGATTATTTCATCAGTAATAGAAGCAAGTGCCGCAGACAAACATTGGGTATACGGATGATAACACTTAAACTGGGAACTTAAATTTTAATATTTAAAATTATACCTTCTTGTAAATTTAATAAAAATATTAATTTGAAAATAGACATTAGTTCCAATTTAGAAGCAACAAGAAGCAGCAAACCCGTGTGCTCAGTATTATAATTGGCCTGGAATGATGGCTGCCATTTTTGTACTGATTTCGATGCGCAAATTCATGGGTAAATGAACGAAAATTTTCAAGTAGCATCCATGTGGATAGTTTCTACAGGAACCTAAAATTTTTTTTCCATTTTATTAAATAATTATAATATTTTTTGGGAAAAAAAAAATGTATAAAAAACGTAAAAGTTTGAATATTGAAGATAATCCGTATTGGTGTTATCTTCAAATATGGATAATTAACCTATATGCGAGTATCCAAAGTCTGGAAATTTTCAATTGTATCAGCAATAGAAAAATATAGTCTAATTTACCTAAAAATCAAGCTATATTTTTGGAACAGGACAAACTGATTAATTTTAAATCATTGAATTCTTTATTATGAGTTTTATTTACTCATATATTTTTGCATAATTCAAATTTTTTCATTTAAATAATTCTTTTTAAATTTCATATTGCACTTAAGGCTAAGCCATATCCATGTAAGTGCACAGTTATCGAGGAGCTATTTCAATTGTTGGACTAGCAAGAAATTCTGCACTACATAACTAAAGCACATATAGACACTTTTATTCCTTTTCTTTAGAATTATATCTCAGCTCCAACAACCTGAGAAACATCAACATTGAATAGCGAATATAAGGTAGTACATTGCAAAAATCTGTAACTGTGTATCTTATTCTCTAAAAGATTAGTTCCCAATTAATGTAGAATTTTACGATTTGTCCTATTTGGAATTTTAAAGATGCTCATTTTCATACGTTTAGGTATGTTTATTTTTATACACATTTTTACGTACATTTTTATTTTCACAATAGGGATGTATTAATTCTCTACACAAATAACAAAATAAATAATAAACATTATTTTATTAAATGGGATATAATATATAAATGAACTTTAATTTACGTATTAATAGTTTATAATATTTAAGATTTAAATTAAAATAGTTCTAAATCCAGAAATTTTCTCTTTAACCTGTGTTCATAATTCAATTCTATACTCGATTTCACCAATAACTTTTAATTAGCAGAACTATGGAAGTAATAATTTAATCTATATAAATTAGTATTATCATAATATTGTGCAAAGAAACTGAAAATAATTCAAATCAATTATTTAATATTTAGCAGTAACAGTTCTCACTTGCTCAAAAACACGTATTTTTTTCTTCCTTGAAGGGGTTTTTGCACCGGGCCAGGGTCGGTCTGCACTAATGGAAATTTCGAAATAAAAAAAATTCAATTTAACATATCTTGATTAGCCTTTACGAGCTCGCTCTTACAATTTATAAGCCCCTTTTTTGTTTTCTCAGGAAAAATCGGAATATCATTTACCATTTCTCTGAATTTCAAATACCCATATCTCTTTAAAAAATGGTTATTTTTTACTCTACTAAGCATAGAAAAATTGCCCTTGAGCTAATCTAATTTGTTCCGTGTCAATTATTCTAAATATTCAATAATTATCATATAAAAAATTTATATATTGTATCCAACCCAATTATTTGCACATTGCGCATGCGCGACAGAATTAAGGTGGCGCTTTCAACGAAAGCGTGATGCTGCACGCTACTACAAAGTCTATATTAGATTATTAATTAGATTTATAAATGCAATAAAAGACTTTTTTTTAATAGGATCCGATTATTTTATTGTAATTTATTTTGTTTCAACAATTTCCATACATCGAGATTAAAAGTTTATACTGGCGATTTATATTTTCCATTATATTTTCTAGCCAAGGATTACAAATATACCCTTATATATATATATATTCAAAAAAGGGTATATATATATTGTTAAGCCATTTATGAATTTAATGTTTAAATTTATACTTTCCACGCGTTGCGTGCTTCGCACGCCATCTCATTAGTGTTGACATGCGCATTAGTCTAACATCAACGCGCTCGTAGTTACCAAACATTAGTATTCCGTTCGTAACCGCCAGCTGAGTGGTTACAAGAGTCTCGAACCTAGTGCGCTCTCGCTCCGCATGTTCGTGTTCTCGCGAGTAAGGTTAGCTACACAGATATTTTGCATGAAGACACAAATGATTTGTACGAGCATTATTAGTATTAAAGTAAATATGAAGAAAAGAGAGAAAAGTAAAGTTTTCCTTGTAAACCTACCACATGAGTGCCTGTGTACTATAAACTCGGTAAACATATTAAAGAGCGCGCATTCCTCGGTTACCTGTGACGAGGCGGTGCACTAACATTTTGGTGCCGAAACCAGGGAAGGCGCGATAAACGTGTCTTTCGCATTCTTTCTATATAAATGTGCCTGATGCCTAGTTCTATACGCTAGAGTGCATAACAGCAATTGTACAATGTACAGTGTACAGTGTGAGGTGTGTGTAAACATTATATTGTGTGCAAGGTCGTGCGTGCGTGTATAAGCGTGCTCACTAATTCGAGAGACATTTATTTTGTGTTAAAAAGACGGGAGAGATCAGCCACGTGGCGCGGCTGGAAGCGCGGCCGTAAGCGCGGCCATTTTCCGGTTTCTTGTCTCTACGTCCGCGTCTCTGTACGTTGAGCTGTGCGGTCACGCGCACAGCGCCTCACGTGGAACTCCGAAATAACAAATCCCTCAAGCACGCCGTAACCACGCCACAACGCTTCTTTTGTAGGCGCGAGTGCTCGACAATTAAAAGCGTGTCACGAGCTGAGCGACAGCGTCTGTTTATACTCTCGCAGCCTAGACTCGATAACTACTACATTGACAATGGAGGTCTCAACGAAAAAATTGTTCTCTCAGCAGTTAGCTGAGGGAAAGCTGATTACAAGGTTTAAAACTAGTACGGCAAGATTGGAGGAAGTCGCAATTACGTTTGAGACAGTAACTAATTGCATAGATTTACTTGAAAAATATTGGGAGTCTAGTCTCACTCGTCATCGTACTCTCTGTAGCCTTAAAGAAGAGGCGATCGATGAATCGTATTTTGCTGATGATTTGGTTTCTCTTTATGAAACATCTTATATTCAAGCCAAGTCGGACCTGACCGCCAGGCTGGCCACGATCTTGAAAGATGTGGGTATGCATAACCAGCGAGCTTCGGCTGGATCGACCCGCACTGAGCTGCACACTACAGCAAAGTCTTTACCAAAGCTCCAGCTGCCTTCTCCGGACAGCAGGAGGAGTGGCACTGGCTTAAAGTTTTTTGCTCGATGGTCAAGGATGAGCCTACTCTCACGCCGGTGCTGAAGCTACAGTACCTCCTGTCCTGCCTTGAGGGTGACGCTGCTAGGCGCCTAGCTAATACTGAGGTTATAGGAAGCAACTTTGATATTGCTTGGGAAGCTCTTTGTCGCAGGTATGATAATAAGCGTCTACGCCTGTCTGTTCAAATGAGCAAAATGTTAAGCATGGCACCCATGACTCACAAATCAGTTTCGGAAATTACCCGACTCCTCGATGTAACAAGCCAATGTAAGCGAGCTCTGCGGACATTGGGACGTCCCATTGAACACTGAAACGATTGGTTTGTACAAATTATTGTTTTTAAGTTAGACACATCCTAACAACGTGATCATAATTATCATAATAACGTGACATTGGGCGAAGGAGCATATAATGGTCAGTCAACCAGCTGATCTCATCAGCCCATCTGCTGCTGCATCAGTTACACCGAAGCCTCGACAAGCGAAGCAGTGTGTCCTTTGCAAGGGCAGCCATAACCATCGGTTACTACAACAGCTTTTCGCAATACAGTGTGGAGTCCAGGAAAACTGTTATGTTCCTAAGGTAGGTAATAGGAGGCGGAGCTCAGGGGAGAATAATCGACACCTGTTTTAATATTATTAACGAGACTAGACTTTATTAAAATCAACTCTTTGAAATATTAGGCTCGGCTCGTGGAAGTGTTCCACTGCCTCGTAGATGGCCAAGAGCTCTCGATCGTAGGTGCCGTAGTGCCGCTGTGTCTAGTCGAGCTTCCTCGAGAAAAAACCCAACGGTCTTCAGTCGCCTTCGGGCTGTTTCTGGTCCAGCACTGCGTCGATTGCCGTATTTGAGGCATCTGTCCGCAGTGCGAGTGGCGCGTCAGCGTTGATAAATGTAGTGCAAGCTGCGTCGGCGAGGCTGTCCCTGCAGCGGTGAAAGGCTTGTTTTGCTTCCGGCGTTCAGTCGATTGCCTCTTACTTGGTGCGGCCTTTGGTGAGATCGTGCAGTGCTGCCTGGAGTTCTGCTGCGTGCGGAATGCAGCGCCTATAAAAATTTACCATGCCCAAAAATCTTCTTAACTCCGAGGCGTTGGTGGGCTGCGGGAACTCCTGGATGGCCTTGATCCTCTCCGGCGGGGGCTGCACGCCTTCCTTCGAGAGCTGGAGGCCCAGGTAGAGCACCTGCGGTGCGCCGAAAGTGCATTTTTCTCGGTTGATGCGTAGCTTGGCATCCCGGAGCGTCTCGAAGAGTTGGCGGAGGTGTGATAGATGCTCGTCGTGCCTTGACGATGCAACGAAAATGTAGTCGATGTACACCTTGGCGAACGGGAGGTCTCGGAGCACGTGGTCCATCGTTCGCTGCATCGATTGCGCGGCGTTGCGCAATCCGAGAGAGGTGCCGAGGAACTCGTATAAGCCGAAAGGCGTTGTGACGCCTGTTTTTTTCTACGTCTTGCTCCGCTATCGGGATTTGGTCGAACGCCTTCTGCAAATCTACCGTGGTGAAGACGTTGCCTCTGCTCTCCTGCATCAGCTCATCTATAATGGGCAGCGGATATCGGTCCGGGATGGTACACGCATTGAGCCGACGGTAGTCCCCAGTTGCTCCGAATGTGCCGTCTTGCTTGGACACCAGGTGAAGCGGGCTGGCCCATTGGCTGCTAGAGGGCCTGATAATGCCCTTGCTGAGCAGATCGGCGAAAATTTCCTTCGCCGCGTGAAGCCGTTCGCCTGAGAGCCGGCGATAGCGCTCTGCTATGGGCGGGCCAGTAGCGATGATCTGGTATGTCACCGACAGTCCCAGGTGCTGGATCGGGCTCGTGCTGCTCTCGAAGAGGACCTCGTACTCCGCAAGCAGGGCCTTGTAACGCTGCTCGGTGCCATTGTCGAGGTCGCTGAAAGGCCTGATGGATGCGACTAAATGGAGTTTGGCGTGGTCGAGCATGCCTGGAGCTGAGAAGCCGGTGAGAGGATCCGTGAGGCGTGCTTCGCGGAGGTCTGCGACGATAAAATCGCACTTGAAGTCCCGGCGAAGGCCGGTGATAATCTCTGCTGATGGTCTCTGCGGCGTGCGCTGCATACTGCTCGGTGTCGAGAACGAACGCGGGCGAGAGAGAGAGGCCGTTGTTCGATGTCGGTGGCTGCTGCGAGCGCGGTCTCGGCCTTGCCCGATGGTGGCGGCTGTTCGCCAACCGGGAGCGATGCGCGCGGTGACGGCGTACCTGGGGCCGATTGGCAACGAGACGGTGATGGTAGCTGCTGGCGTGACTGCTGGTTTTCGGAGGATCGTCGTCGACTGCAACCAAAGGCGGCGATTTGGTCCGACGGGAGGCGGCGTCCTCGACCACGATGCGGAGCTGGTCCTCTGGCTAACCCGGGGCTGCGGCTGTGATCTCGTAATCGCGGGTTTTCCTCTTCGTCGTCGGTTCAGGTGCTGCAACGGCCTCGGCCGCGTGTTGCGTGCGAGCGGAGCTCCGTGGTCCTGCGTGTTTGCTGCGGCGAGCTGCTCCGAAAACCCTTGTGGGCACCGGAACCACCTTCTTGAAAAACACTGAAATTTTCTTTATCAGGGTCACCACTGTTATGTTCGTAAGGTAGGTAATAGGAGGCGGAGCTCAGGGGAGAATAATCGACACCTGTTTTAATATTATTAATTAATAACGAGACTAGACTTTATTAAAGTTAACTCTTTGAAATATTAGGCTCGGCTCGTGTTGAGCACATGCAGCTAAGCCGAAGGATAGAGCAGGAAGGCGGATGTCACTGCTGCTCCGTTTCTCTTCGCCACAGGTGAGGGGCGCACGGGGGCGCGTAGTCTTCGCCGACTCAGAACACATCGCGCGGGCTTAGCCTCTGCTTGCGCCTATTATTTTTTGTTCTATCCTCCCTATTATAAACTTAAATTTATCTAATTCGTCCTTTTGTACTTGTGCTGTTTTACCTTCCTTGTACCTTAATCTTCTTTTTTCAGTTTCTTTACTGTTTTTGGTAGTTTCTATTTCCTTTTCTTCTGCCTCCTGTGTACCTTCGAAGCGTTACCCTTTCCTTTCCAATGTTTAAGTCCACTCGATCTTGGCCACTTGTAACGCCCTCTTCCATGGCCTCCATTTCTTCTGACTCTGTTTTACCATCCGTTGCCTCCACTGGCTCCTCCCACGAATGCTTTTCAGCTACTATGCTTCCCTCCTTATTGTTAATCGGCGAATGCATTACTTTTCCTTTGCCAAAACTCACTTCAAATCCCGTACTAATTGATGCCAAAAAGTTCTTCATTAATAATGCTTCGCTTGTTTCCCCTTTTTCTTTCCTACGCCTACCTCTTTTCTTTATCCTTATTTACAGTCCTAAGCCTTCCTCATCACTGTTTTCTTTTTTCTCTGTGATTCCAGTTCTCTCGTCAGCCATTTTGAAACGCTTCTCTAACCTATAACTGCAGTTACTAATCAACTTTCCAATTTTCACTGTTTCTATTACTTCTAATTATTTTCCTTTTTATCCCTTGCTTTCTTCTTCACAATCACTTCCTTTTTTTCACACTTAACTTTTTTAGAACACTTTCTCTCACTTTATAACAAGATTTTCCTCGAGTCTTTCTGTCTATGAACCGACAAGCGCGGCGTTCCAACCGGAAGTCAATTAAAACGAATAAAAACAATAGAAAGTTTATGTTGGTTGAATTTTTCGAATATGAAAGAAACTATCAAATTTAGCCATATTTTAATTATTTGTAAATTAGATAAAAAGCAAATCAGTGCACTTAGAATTCTATTACATAGGTATCCGAGTTTTATTGATTTATTTACCTAGTATAATACCGTATATATACTGAAACACTTCCCAGTAAACAATTATCTCCTGAATATCCACCAATTTTAATCTAAAACAGCTTTTTTGGCTTGAAATTAATAGACATTCAAGATGATTGGTCCACTGGGTTGTCATTCTTAAACGCAGTAATACAATATAATAATAAAACAGTTAGAGCTATATCAAGAATAAGGTCAGTTGCTTGTATACGATTAAGGAGTACATAAGTGAATGGTGCACGGCTAAAAAGTATCAATTCGATAAGTACATCTCCCACTTATAAAAAAGTACCGCAAAAGATAATCTCGCAAACTCCTTGAGTGGCATTATATTATTAGTCATCGCTATTTTGAAGAGACTCTTTTGTAATCTAAAAATATTATCAAACTATTTTTAAATTTAATTATTAATATAATGCCATTCAAAATTTTACATGAAATTTTAATTAGAAATCCACCTGGAAATCCACCAGGAAATCCACCTGGAAATTCACCTGGAAATTTACCTGGAAATCTACCTGAAAATCCACCTGGAAATTCACTGTAATTACGAATCCCAATTTTTGTGAGGCTAACGCGTTTCGTTAAGTATAATTTTCACGACTTTGGGACTTAGTCGACTTTCGTAAATATTTTTTAAAAAGAAAATTTCCACAGATATTTTTGGTGGCCATCTAGAACGACTTAAAATCGTTTGAAACACATAAAAAAACACGGTGCTATAATAAAATCTTTTTTTTTTTTATTGAACTTGGAATTTTTACGGCTCTGGGACTCCACACACGCACACGCATACACGCGTGCAAACTTAGCTTAGGACCCCAGATTAGGTGTGTTATCATCCGGATGATAACACCCATAATGGCCACAATATTTACGAATTCCTAATAAATAATTACCCAAATATCCACCTGGATATCTACCTGGATATTGTCCAAAAACAGTAGGTGCAGTTGGAACTCCAGCTAGAATTCCAGGTGGACACCTAACTGGAATTAGAGATGGAAATACAGCTGGTTATTTTCTACTGGGATTCGTAAACTTGATTGTATATACATACATACAAACTTTAATTCGGAGGGATATTATAAATCGACTTGCTTCATAATAATGCAACTTTGATATAAAAAATCATAAATAATTGTTAGGGAACCACATGTTTTATGAGAACAAAAAGCACATAAAGTGCGAGGATCATCAGTGGTGACTCAAATGTAAACTGCGAAGCTGCTTACATGTCTCGCATTGCTTTTTACATGACTCGCAACGTTTGGTACTTACGTGTTGCAAACAGCAAAGCGGTTTGCATCATGTACTGGCTGGTTGGACTTTTGATAGCGGATTCGTTTTCAACTGAAAACCGCCGTGTATAGCTTGTCACGACGATTTTACAATTCTTAGTTAATTTAAGGAAACATGATCGCCAATTTGGATTTGCCATTTGGAAATTTGGAATTCGATAGCGAATTCAGTTTCAGCGACCCCTAAAACCTCAGAGTATAGTTTTTCAAGCTGGTTTGAGCAAGTTTAGATAAGTTTAAGGAAACACAGACACTATTTTGGATCCGTCATTTTTATTTTTGAAATACTGATTGCAGATTCGTTTTCAGCGACTTTGAAAATATAGGAATACATGCTCTTCTACATGTCTGGGATACACATACACAGGGGGATTAACAACTTCTGTATCTTAAGATATTATTATTTTATGTACAAAACTTGCAATAATTGAACACTGATCCACTATTACTAAAAGTAAATAACGAAATATTGAAATTAAAAAAAATACTATAGAAATAACTTAGTTGTTTCTGTATATAATATTAAAAAGAGTAAAAACAAGAATTGGTGTGTGAACTATAATTATGTATACATTGTTAATCGTGCAGCCTTTAATTTATTTTAATCTTCATTCTGTGATTGTTTGATCAGAAGTTTCTTGAATGATGAGGATAGATTGACGATCCTAAAACAGATAATGAATACTCTCCTTAATCTAAAAATAATTCACATCAGCTAATATTAAATTAAATTAAGCAGATCAATTCTTTGTTCAATTAGCTTATAGTAGTTGATAGAAGTTTTTAAAAAGATTTTAGTAAATGGTCTTTTCTTGGACAATATTTTTAAGTAAATATTGTGTTTTTTTTTACAGCAACGTTTAATTTCGCCTTCTAGTATCGGACTGCCTGCGCCTTAACTTATTTCTGGGCACTTCTGTAATATTTCAGTTCAGTATTTAGAATACAATACGATTGGAGATACCTTTCTATGTGGCAAAATTATTACAGAGTGGAGAGAGAAGTAGTTTTATTATTATTTGATTAGCTGATGTGCTGTCTCGGTCGACATGCAGAGTGCGCACGAGTAGAAATTGACTCTGGGAGACCAGATTAAATCATTTTGTCCGGATCAGGATTTTTCTGTGGATAGTTTCCGGCAGGTAATGCAGTGACAGCACAGCCCAGATCCAGTCAACTTGGTGCCGACGGGATATTTAGCTATTTTTTATTAAAACTTATTGGAATTGATCAGTCAATTGCATTTTAGAAAGAAATGTTTAATAAAACAGAATAAACTCTCTTAACTCTGTTTCACTTATGCAACGTAAAAAGATGCTAATTGTATGCTTTAGGATTTAAACCTAATTGTTGTGTGTGCGTAGAAGTAGTCGTAGTTCAGGCAATGAGGTTCTTTCTCTGTTGAAAAAACTCATGTGAAAAGCATATGAGAGTCACATGAGCATCGTGTAAATTTCATATGGGAATCATGTGAGAACATATGAGAATCATGTGAGAACATGTGAGAATCGTGTGAAAATCACGTGAGATTTTGCTCCGAGATCGCATTGCGGATCACATGAGTGTGAGAATCATGAGAGAATCATGTGAGAAACACATGATTCTAATGTAGATTCAGCAAAAAAAAGTTTTTAATATTACTATTAAATACTTTTTTTATAATAATTTAGTTAAAATACAAAATATTCGAATATTAAAGCTTAATTTCCCAGTTTGGGTGTTATCATCTGCATGGTAACGCCAAAATGGGCACAGAATCTACGTAAACCTTAATTTCTGTAATGTTAGTATAATAGTAATATTAAAATCTTTTTTTTTTTGCTGAACCTATGTGATATGATTCTCACATGAAACTCATGTGATCCGCAGTGCGATCTCGGAGCAAAATCTGACGTGATTCCTACACGATTCTCAAATGTTCTCACATAATTCCCACACGAAATTTACACGATGCTCATGTGATTCTCATATGCTTCTCACATGAGTTTTTTCAGCAGGGTTCTTATACAAGGTTTGATATCTTCTAGTAGCGTTTTCTTCACAAGAAGAAAATCTCATTTTGGGGCTGATAGAACTGCAGGTGGTGAGGTTTGGAGTCGTAATGCGTCTATTACTCCGTCAGAGTGGTCAACTGGCACAGTGAAACATAATTGACACAGTGACATAATTGACTTTTTTCAATCAATTTGAACGATTTTCTTTAAATTAATTCTCAAGAAGATTACAAAAAATTTTCTAAGCCTGAATTTTGAATTTATACGTCTACTTTTTCCCATTTGTACCAAAAAGTCAATATATCCAAGACTTTCGATCTTTGCGATAATATATTAACTATTATTAGAATCTTCGATCTTATAAAATTCACCAAAAACTGTACACACCATAAACTCACAACCCATTGAACATGAACCCACGATGTAATAGCAGAGATGAATAGGGAGATCGCCGATCCAATGTTAAAAAGTCGAGCCAACTTCGATCGGGACGCACCTCGCGGCCGAGCCTCGAACCGTACGCCCTTTCTGAAATGCCGCGTGGAGGGGGTAATGTGTGTATCGAGGAGAAAAGGGGAAACGTGCGTATCGAGGCGCGGAAGGGAGAACGTGCGTTTCGAGGCGTGGAGGAGAACACGGAGAGGAAATAATGTGCGTATACAAAAGCTAGAGCGAGGGCGAAATCTGCATTTATACATTCGCGCAAACTTATGAAGAATGAATACATTTATTTACAATACATGTATTGCTCTATATTTGTATTCAAATGTATATAGGTCCGATGTATAATGAGTAACATATATATATTAGTTTCTTTTGACAGGTATATTAT